>CAJNDT010006008.1:264140-404140 GCA_905221615.1 Symbiodinium sp. CCMP2592
CCTTGCCTTTGTTCGAGAAGATGTGGAGCAAGACCTGAGGCGGGGCCTGCGAGTGTTGGCCTGTGCCAGTGGTCATGTCATTCAGCACTTTCAGTGTCATTTTGCTCAGTCAATCAATGAAGGCCGTTAGCAGAGTCAGCAAAACCTGCTCGCAGAACGACGACAACACAGGAAGTTGCTCAGAACAACCACATCGGGTCAACTGTTAAATCTCATTGTATTGCTACTGTGTTCATAGTGCAATGACAGCCAGACAATCAAAGTTAAGTTCAATGACTAGTCACCAGTCAGTACCTTAGTCGTCGTATTACAGTAGTGTCAGTTTCGAGAAGTTCAGATAATAAGAAATCATTGCTTTACAGAGCCAGAGTCATGGCTGGGTTTGCCTGCCGTTTGTGCGGTGCCAGAACGTTTCGGCGCAAGCCGAATAACTACTGTGAAGGCTGCCGCAGTAGTCATCGCGGGCGACACAAGAAGAAGCCATGCCGTAGACTGCGTCTCAAAGTGTCAGTTGACCAGGAGGGTCATGCCAAGCCTGAGGGCAGTGTCAAATATCAATGGTCTGGTCCGTCTGCTACAGCAATGACAGAGTCAGCAAAGACACCTTGTGGGAGAACCACATCCCGGGTGCAGAGTGAACCTCGATGTGGGACAGCGTCAGAGCCTTTGCCAGCACACTCTTCTGAAAGTCAGTGTCATGATGGCGCCTCCTCTGCAGTGTCAGAACACCCAGTAGCGACGACTGGGATTTACCAGACAATGCGGTTGAGGCTCGAGAGTCAGATTGCTGAGCTGAAAAGCTTATTCGGTGATGCTGTTGCCTATAGTGTCATCGCTTCAGCAATGTCAATCGTGGAACGATTTGAGCGTCATGGACAGCAGCTGCCAGGATGTGTCAGAAGCCTCGTCTCATTCTCGTTTGCCTGTTCCAGTGTCAAAGACGAAGACGAGTGCCGCAAGAAATATTTGGCAGTGTCAGTCGAAAAAAAGCTCACGACCGTGAAGAACATGAGAGCAGGTGAGTGTCACTGGGCTATGGGGTGCCCTTTTAGTAGACAAGATGGACTGCCAGAGTAAGCGTCAAAACAGTCAGTGCTCTGAATGCTGCCATCGTCACGACAGTCATATCAATTTAAGATCAGCCAGCATTTCATTGCCAAACATGACCCACTGCTGTGACAGGCCTGTGGTGATCTGCCTGTGGATGAGTGATGAGTCAGCCAGAGCCCCGTCTGACTGCACTAAATTAAATAAGATATATAATAATTCAGGAGCCGTTGCTGGTTTCAGGAAATTCAGAGTCTTATCTTGCCCCATTTGGCTGGGTGCCTGCAAGCTTTTGCCAGGTAGCGAGCTGGAGCACCTGGTGTGGATAGCCCTGTGCTGTTTTTCCCTGTGTAAAACCGAATTGAGAGCCACAGTCCTTTCCTGTTCGCGGCATGTCCCATTCGCCGCTAGTAGTTAATCTTCCAATAATTCCACTAAGTAGCACTTTGTGCGGCAAGTCCCATTCGCTGCCAGAGCTCACAACTACTAGTTGTCTTTGTTGTCTTCAGCCTCAAGCCTTAGATTCCAGCAGCAATAACAAATAGAGTCAAACTCAGTGGCATATGTTGGCTTACTTGAGCCCCATGGCAGCATGCATGTACCAATCGAAGCCTAGCAGGGCATCTATCGCAGGCAAGTGGCAGGTCATGTTCATGTCCCATCCCCTCGGTTCCTCAGATCTTCGAAACAGTCAGTATAAGTATTACCCATGGTCAAGTGTCAGATCACTGTGTTGTTTTTTGCAAAAACCCAACTCGCACCCAAGTCGCACACTAATATTTTAGTCACAGGTTGTCAGCCTGACCGCACAGTGCCACTTGCTCAGTCTGTGTGTGGGTGTGCACTGCGAGCGTTGGTGTGCTGCCGCTTGTTTCTATCTACACCCAGTGTCATTGGGCCAGGAGATTTTCGACAGCTGAGGGGTTTCTGGTCTTTGAGACTTGACAAGTAGGATTTCAGTGTCAAGCAATTCTGATTCAAATTGTCATTCTTGAGTCCCTTAATAATAATAGCATGGAGCAGCCAACTGCTTCAGGTGTTGAAGCCCTTTCGCCGGCGGATGCCCAGCGGGTCAGCAGGCCTTCTTGGCACGGTTGCACTGTTGTGATTTATAGTCCTCTGCCAGGTTTGCTCCAATTGAATACAAGCGGGGCAGCAGAGACGCCTTAGCAATTTGCTGCTGCGGAGATGTCATAATGAGTAAGTCCTGTCTCGCGATCCAAAATTCTGCCTTGAACACATTAATGGGAGCCACTTGGCCAAAATACGACAATGAGCCGTCCGCAACAGTAGGTAATTTTGGATCCGTTGAAGTTATTTGGATTCTCAGTGATTCAGGTCAGTCAAAGTCAACATTCAAAGGATTCTTCAGATAGCACACGGTGTGGGTTGGAAACAGTGTGTCTCCAAGAAGTGTCAGCAACTGAGCATTTCAGAACAAACAGCAGAGTCAGAGTCATCGCTGCCATGCTGAGACGTGCGCATTGTGCACCCTCCAAACTGCAGAAGTGTTACGACAACAAGGTGTTCCCTTCGTCTGGCAAAGTGTCAACTTCCATGGTCAGAACTCGTTCTGCTGCAGCTGCAGAGTCAGCACTTCAAGTTTCCTGCTCGGACAGACCAAGAGTCAGAAGCTGGCATCTGCACATGGCACCAAGAGAAAGATGACAGCTTTCAACAACACCAGTGTCAGCGTCCAGACAGAAAGCAATGGCAAGTGTCATGACGAGTTCGATCAGTCCTGTCCAAGATGTTGGTTCCAGAGATTCAGAGTCAAATGGTGTCAGAGTCACGGCTCTTTTCTGCAGACACGTGCTGGCAAGAGGGTCAGAGTCACATGGCTCCAAGAAAGACCCAAGAAAATGGGAGGGCCATGGGGTCTCGGATGTGCTGCCTGCGCAGCCCTTCGAGCACGCTCTCTCAGTGTCAAGGTCACAGGCAGCAGGAAGAGTCATCGCTGGGATTCCAAATGGGCCAGATATGAGATCCGAGCACTGAGTCAGATGCAAGCGTCAGCGTTGTACCAGCACTCGCAGTGTCAGATGCACCGACGAGCAGTGCATATGATGCAGTGTCCGGATGAGCCTCTCAGTTGCAGCGTCATGATGCCTCGAGAGGACGAGGATCGACTGAAGGGTCATGTTCCTGAGTTGGCAGACTGGCTTCGTGCGTGGAGGATGGTGCAGAGCCCAGTGTCATTCTTGAAAGCAGAGTGTCAGTCCCGGACCGAGTCGTTCATCGGACTTCGCCAGGGTCAGTGCTCGCGAAAAATGTACAAGCAGATGGTTCAGATCATGACAGAAGTCACTCGCAGGCGAAAGCGAAGTGTCATTCGGTCAGCAAAGTTTATTTCAGTGTAGTTGGATGACAAGGCCCCCTTCAGGGTCATTCGCTTCAGAGCAGTTGCTGGCGAGAGGAAGTCCTCTGAAGACGAATCCGAAGAGTCACACTGCCCTGTCTTCACCGGCGTCCTTGCAGTTCTCACACACCATGGAAAAGCGTCAGAGACGGATTTGCAAGATCTGGAAGAAGACTACAGTGTGAAGGTTTCTGACAGTGTCAAGGTTGGCATTGAGAAGCTTTCCGTGGTGCTTGATGAAGAGTCAGTCGACCTTGACTTGGTGACACACTTCCTCTCGAGTGTCAGATCCTGCTCGACAGACGGAGCGAAATGTATGAAGAAAAGCATGAGTGTCATGCGAGCAACTTGCCTGCCGAACCTCCAGATCAGCGTCATAGACCGGGCACATCAGTTCAGACGTGCTGGCTTGCCACTGACAATGGAGAGTCAGTTTGCAGAGTTTTTGCAGCACTTCTGCAGAGTCATTCCGAGTTTGCAAAACTCGGAACAGTGGAAGCTCAAGTTCCGAGCGATCCAGGCTGAGTGTCAGCCTAACTCTTCGCACAGTGAGAGTGTCAAGCGTGCAATCAGCACCCTGAGCTTTGCCACACAGCGTTTCGACAGCTGTGCTAAGCCACAGAGTCAATATGTTCGGCTCCTGGAGCCGATTGCTCTGCTTCTCGCCTACCAAGCGTCAGATGTCAGGCTTACACCAAATATGCGATGGAGTTGTCAGCAACTCCTTGAGCAAATGACAGCGAAGCACGTCTTGACAGCAGGAGTGTCTGCCGACTTCCACTGTGAACTCCTCAGGGTCATTCTGTGACGTTGCCGACCACGACATCAGCAAGTGTCAAGCGGAGAAAGACGACTTTGTCCACAGGGTCACAAAGCTTTTCATAGAAGGCCACGTGCTCGCAGATCTTCCAGCTTCAGCAACAGGGTCAGATGAAACCACATGGTCTTTGTTGGCTGTGCAGAATGCCATGAAAGCGTCAGCTGTAAGCTATTCTGGAAAGCTGCACCATTTGTGGGGACCTTTGTCCAAGAAACAGTGTCAAGATGTCATGCAGTCGGTTTCCGCTGCTGCTGATGCCTGCATTGCCATAGTCAATGCCGACCACCACACTGGTGACCTGCACATGGTGTTTACAGTCTTCGACTTAGTGTCATGGGACAAAGCCAAGCGAGCTTTGGATCGTGGAGAGTCAGATACGTGGCAGCAACTTCTGCAGATGGCTCGCATTCGCTTGAAAAAGCTGTACCTTGGATCGGCTTAGTCCGTTTTTTGTGTCATCCAAAACTTTGATTATTAAAGCTTACAGTCATGAGTTATTCTTGATGCGCTGGATTCCAGATTCAGGTCAAGAGCTGTCAATGTCAGCAGTTCAGATGCTTTTCAGCAGTTCGAAGGAGTCATGTCAGAGTTGGTGTCAGATCCTAGCACAGTGTCAAAAGCAGCGAAACAGCACGACAACAGACCTGCCTGGGCCAGGGTCCTTGGGATTGGCACTGCACTGCAAGGCAGTCGTCATTTGACATTGTCAGATGCACTCCCTCAGATAGTGTCATTTTACCTGTCCATCTTGGACGGGGAATGTTGTGTGGAGAGAGATTTGAGTCTGCTGCGCAATTTCCTGCAAGTGTCAAAGGGTCCACTTGACTTGGATGGCATTACTGTGTCAGACCTGCTTGAACTTCGATTGGATGGGCCCAAGGAAGAGTCAGAGGTGGCCACCCCCATTCATGTCCCTGGGTACAGTGTGAACGAAGCCGATGTGTCAGAGTCAAAGACCTTGTCGTTCACACAGTTTACACGCGATTGTGCTGACCTGTGGCTTCAGCGTCATGGCAGGCGCGTTCGAAGCTACAAGCAGAGAGCTGACAAGGGCACTGTCAGAGTCAAGAAGAAAGGGACCTTCGCTGCACTGCAGCAGAGTCAGAGAGCAGGAATCCGAACTTTAGTGTCGGGCAAGGCCCCTGAACAAACATTTTTCGGGTTCAGTGTCAAGGAAGTGCACCGGAAGGAGTGTCACAAGATGGAAAAAACCCCAAGTGGAACAAGGCATTGCAGGACTTCCACAGAGTCACTGTCCTCCGAGAGCAGAACAGCCAGGTGGAGCGTCAGAGAAATATGCTCAGAATCAAGCCAAGTCTTCCACCGCTACGGAGAGGCAGTGTCATGAAGCAATATTCTGGACAGTTTCATGTTACAGTGCCACAGTTTGGAGACAACGATTTGGTTCTGGACTTGACCAAAGACGGTGTCAGTGACATTCCCTCCATCGTCACATACAAGCGTCCTCGAGAATTGGCCAAGGTCGACTTTTCAGAGGTCAGGAAGGCAAATCTTCTTGTGGTCGATGACAGTGTCAAAATGGAACAGCTCCGTTCATCGAATCTCGATTGTGAGGCTTAATGACCAGTATCGGATTTGTTTGTTGAGATGGGTTATTTAATTAATAATAATTGCTACAGTTTACAGAGTGTCAGAGAATACTAAGTTTAATTTAATGTGTGTCACTTTAATATTATTCAATACACAGTCAATATTTAAGTGTGTTGGCCCGGGCTTGATCATTTTCCCAAAACGATTGATTCATGTAGTCAGGTCTGAGACTAAGACCAACACTTGATAAGTGCAACAACCTTCCAAATACCTCAAGGCTTGGCAGTGTCATGGCCTATCTGACTCTGGTGGCATATGGTGGTGGCTTGATCGGGAAGAAAGACTGGCAGAGTCAGTCCAGGATGGAAAGTATCAGACACTACAAGCCCGCAGCATTCACTGGAGAGTCAATAATATTTTGTCTAACCCCAGTGTTTCAGCACAACTACCCGAGTGTCAGCAGAGTCATGAAACACATTTGCCAAAATCGTGAATCTGTTTGGACACTCAGTTGTCAGGCTTCAGAAGCCCGCTTTGAGATAAGTGACTTAAAGTCACTACACACTGCAATGGCAGCAGTCAGGCGTTTGTGCCCAAGGCGACAGGTGCCTGGAAAGAAAGGCAATGCTTGGCACTTTGGAGTGTCAGCTCCAGTAGCCAAGAAGCCAAAAACAAGGGTCAAGAAGGGTTAGTGTCAGTGTCAATCCTACCTAGAAGAGACGAATAGTACGAGCCTTCTCTACTAGTGTTTGTTAGACACTAACCTTTCTGAGTTTCCTTCACTCAGTTGTCAGACCCACAGCTGTGGTCGTATCGAGAGCAATGGGGAGCATGGGGGAAAATGGAGTGTCAACAGTCATTATTGGCGTTTGCTGTCTGGAGAGTTCAGATTGCATGTCCTTCCGGAGAGTCAGCACAGTTCAAAGATGCAGATGTCTTGCCAGGTCGGGCCCCAGCAGCTTGTGCAGGCAGGGTGTTGTGCAGCAGTGTCATTAGTCCAGTGAAATTTTGTTGCAGAGATGCCTCTTCAAATTGCTTCGTCACCTCATTTTAATTAGTTAGATTGGAATTGTATAAAAAGCAACTCAACATTTCTGTATTATTCTATACTAATAAGTCGTCAATCTTGTGACTTCGCAGTCAGGAAAGCCTTCCCAGGGGCCAAGCATCCATCACATGAAGACTAATAGGGTTTGTTATACACTAATATCTTTCTGAGTTTCATTGAGTTGTCAGACCCACAGCTGTGGTCGTTTCGAGAGCAATGGGGACCTTGGGGGAAAATGGAGTGTCAGGCCCCAGCAGCTTGTGCATGCCGGGTTTGCACAGTTGTGCCCGCTTCAGGTAACGCCCATCCAGAGTCACATCGTCGAGAGAACCAAGGCCCGCTGCACGTCAGAGGTCAGACTTCGCTGTAAAAGGTATTGGCATATGCATACTGGGTATGCCAATATACCTCGATCGTTGGCGCCAACGGCCGAGGTATTGGCATACCCAGTATGCATATGCCAATAGCGTCAACACTTGTCTGAGCTCTTTGAGGTATTGGCTCATGCGTTCTGCACATGTCAATAGGTCGGCCGTTGGCGCCAACGATCGAGGTATTGGCGTACCCCAGAACGTAAAGAGTCGCAGATCTTGCCATCTAGGATCATTCGAGCCACTAGCACAGAGTCAGTGTCATCCGCCATGGTCAACCCTGCCCCGAAAGTGGTGCAGCCAAGACGGGCCCCGAAAAAGCCTGACACAGGGTCAGTGCCAGAGCAGAAAGAGCCTTCAGGGTCAGTGCTGCAACTGAAAGAGCCTTCAGGGTCAGTGCCACAACAGAAAGAGCCTTTGGTGCAGCCTTCCGAATCGCCCAAGAGTCAGCTGCCTCCAAGGCCTCAGGCGACTCCCCAGCAGGGGTCACAGAAGCCAGCTTCACCTCCAGCGTCACCGACAGTGAAAATGGCTGAGCAAGAGCCAGAAGTGTCACCTCCAGTTGACGATTTGGTTATTCCTGTGGAAAAGTTGAAGGCAAAGGAGAGCACACCAGTGTCAACTCGCATGCACATGCCTGCACTTCCGGACGAGGAAGAGTCAAAGACGACTGGAGCGTACATTTTCATGAAGAGTGTCATTCGCTTTGTGCTTGGCTCTGAAATTAGCAACAGATTTAGTATGCCAGTGTTTCTTAGGGGATTTTATACGCAGACGTCTGACAAATCTAGACAGTGTCAGTTTTATGTTGTAGTTTGATTTGACCATTGATGTCAGTGTCAGTGTCAGGTGCACCAACAACTTCCAGAGCGACTCCAGAGTCATGGCCAGAAGCTGCATGACATCCCGCCCTTGGAGATCACATGTGACAAGGCCAGAGTCACGAACTACAAGGAGGTGTGGAACCCTGACAATTGCAGTGTCAGTGTCACAAGAACCTCGATGTATGAAGCTGGTGGATCCATCTACTGGCTGGACCCGTTTCCCTTGTTTCTCCAGGGTCAGGGTCATCCGGGCCACAACCGTCTTCTTCTTGAAGAACCTTCGGTGTCAGAGGTCATGGAGGTTCAGACTGCCTTGATGCACAGTGTCAGCAACAACTCCAAGAAAGTGTCAGGAGTCAGGCTGCATTTCTCAGACCCGTTCCTGGCAGAGTCAAAAGATCTCGGTCGACTTCCTGTGTGGCCTAAAGGGTTGCAGCTCATTGCAGGGTCAGCCAGGCTTTTCGCTTGGTACTTGAGCATGGGCCAGGCTGTGGATGAAGAGTCAAAGGCCACTGTGCTACCGCCCCTGGAAGAGTCAAGAGTCTGGGAGCTCCACACAATGGCCTTGAGTGTCACGATTCGGGAATTCAATCTTGATGAGAAAGAGTTAATCATAGAGGCCTTGAAGCACTCAGAGAGAGTCAGGGTCGGTGCTTTGGCGGATAGCTTCCACACCTTCGCAAAGAGGGTCAATGCGATCGCGTCTGAGGGCAGCCAAGCATCTGTGTTGAAGCGCTTTGAAGAGTCAGGTGTGAAGTTCAATGGTCAGAGAGTCAACACGACCATGTTGCAGGGTGCGATCAAAGTGGCCTCCCTAATGACAGAGTCACCTGGCATAGAGCAGACCCTGATCCAGATTCAGCGTCAATTCGGCCGTGATGTTTGGAGCAGCTCCTACACCAAGTTGTCACGACTTGTACAGCTATGCTCGAAGCAGTTGTCATTGTTTGGTTGGCAACCACAAGAGTTAGGGTCACTGGTGCAGTTCTGTCTGGATAGCTGCTTAGTGTCACTCCTGAGGGAGCACTGCGACACCAGCTTCTACACCCTAGGAGTCATCGACAAGGCTGGTGGTGGGGGCTGGGCACAGACCACATGTGTCAAGGCCTTCCTTCTCAAAGTTGTCATGGACATGGTGAAGGTTGCTTCGTCCCAGGGTCACAGCAGCGCACCCAATCCTGAGAGTGTCAAGCTCATGAAGGCCTTGCAGAAGATCAGCAGTCCTTTGCGGTTTCATGAGTCACTACCCTTGGAAACAGGGTCAATGGTCGATGCCTCCATGTCAGATGAAACTCTGACTCTCGGTGAAGTGTCAGAGAAGAACGAGAACAAGGCCGACATGCCTGCCATGGAGAGAGTCAGTGGCGATCTTTGCAAAGCCGGCAAGTTGTCATGCGAGCTCTTCCGTGCCCTCCTGGAGTGTGATTTCGAGAATGACCTCAAGGCACGTCCTCAGTGACAGTGTCACTTTTTGTGCATGAGAGACATGTAGTAGTGTCACACACATGTGGTTCCTTTGTGAAAGCATGCCTGCATCCGCTGATTCAGGCAGCTGTCAACTTCAAAGATCCGCTGGAGTGTCTGCTGGAGGACTCCAAGTCCAAGAAAAGCTGCACCGAGCTCGCAGCGTCAGTGTCAGCCACAGTGACAGCTCTGACGAACCTCACCTCTTCGAGTGTCACTGCCTCCACTTCACCTCCAGTGTCATTCCGTGAACTTGTTCGGCGAACTTCGAACCCAAATGACGATGAAGTTGAAGAGTCAGATCGTAAGAAGGAACGCCAACATGTCTGGTCACAGGGTCAGAAGCTCCGAAGAGAGCATTGTCAACTTGGGATTTGTGCAGGCAAGTCGAAAGAGTCACTGAAGACACTGTTCGACAAAACAAGTGTCAAGTCGTGGAGCGGTAAGCTCAACGAGAGTCACCGGCTTTTGGTCTTCTCGATGGACCTCTTTGTCGATGGCAAGAATGCCTGGAACCGCCTCCCGAGTGTCAACAGTGACGACGTCACCCCTTTTTTCGACTACCTCAACAAGTGCCACGTCCAGAAAGAGTCAGACTTTATTCTGCTGCTGGATGGATGCTCTCGAGAGTCACGAAAGCTCATCGAGGCTCACTTCCCCAAGAGTCACGAGTTTGGCATCTTCTACTCAAACCGCAAGAGGGTCAGCACCCGGGCAAGGAAAATCTTTGCTGGGTCAGAGTCATTTGAGCGAGGCTATTTGATCCCTCCTGTCCCCCGTGTCAAGATCAGTGTCAAGGACCGGACAGACGAGTTCCAAGCACCCTGGAAAACCACCGACAAGAAGTCAGGCAAGCGTCAGAAGACTACCACCCACGACCTCAATTTCTTCGGTGTCCCCCAAGTGTCATGCCGGCCCAAGATCAGCCTCGAGAAGAAGCAGCAGATCTTCGCAGGGTCAGACTGCCCTCCCAAGCATGCGAGTGCCAGCTGCCCTCTCTTCTACCAAGAGACCAAGAGTCAGGAGTTGTGGAGAGCCCTCCTTGGGGCCCTGGACGTGTCATGTGTTGTGGACCTCACACCAGGGTCAGGCTGCCTGGGTTGTGGTTGTCTGGAAGACGGGCTCAGTTACGTGAGCGTCACTCGACATGAAGTTCACAACTCATGGTTGTCAAATGTTCTCGACCTGAAGGCTCTCCAGCTCATAGCGTCAAAGGACAGCGACTACTTCGACCAAGACTTGGGCCCACTGGTCGAAAATCACTTCGCAGATGTCATCCTCGAGCAGCTGAACGAGGGTGATGCTGACTCAGAGTCAGAATCAAGTGCGGCCGAAGATGGTGATGACAGGTGACGAGCAATTTTGTGTTTCAAGCAGTGTCAGCAATGTCCCTCCTTTTCAGACCATCACGTGGAACATATGTCGAAAATAATAGTCGTCGTATTATATTACGACTGTCATTCATCATTGGGTCACTAAGAAAGAGGGTTTGGCTTTCACTGCAGAGTCGCAGTGTCATTCCTGCTGAGTTTTGGAAGCAAAAGCAGCCGGTGGTCAGTTTCAGAGTCAGAGTCATCGCTGCAGTTGACTACATTGTCAAGTCACGATGCACCGTCACGCAAATTTGTGGTGCATCATAATGACACAGTTTTGATGCTTGCTTGCGCGAAAAAGACGAATCATTGCTGAGTGTCAAGTGCCAGCAGCCAGTGCCAGGTTGTCATGCTGAATTCCCTCTTTAGGTTCGCACTTGGCAGTTTGTTCAACTCTGTTTGTCAGCTGTCAATATCAGCCTTCGGCCGGCCAGGTGTCTTTGCAGATCCGTGTGCACGGTGTTTTGCGGGGGACTCAATGTGTATGCAAGATCAGGCCAGTGATTGATTGAATCATGTCAGCTGACGCAGACTTTTTTCCACATGCATGCAGCCTGTGAGCTTCTGCTGCTCGTCCGAAGAGCAGAGTCAAGTTGGATTTAATGGTCAGTCAGTACTATATGAACAGATTATAATAATTGTGTTGAGAAGCTGCAGTTGGTATTCTGAAGTAGCACAAATTAAATGGATATTGATTTCAGATTCATTAATGCCAGTTGCATCATGAACACTTAATCCTGAACTAGTTGTTTTGGGTGACTTAAAGAATAATAATTTAATAAGAATTTAGTTAATTTGAAATTTAAGACATATTAAATAATCTAATGTAATCTTCATCGTTGACTGCAAGCCAGCTAGAGAAACCGCTCATTGCATTCAGAGTGTCAAAACTAGCAACGGTGTCAGACAGCGAAAATTAGAGTCGGACAGAATGGTTTTCTTTCGTGACCATGGAAAGCCGCAGTCGCAACCATTGCAGTGTCTCAACAGCTGGGTTCGCCCAATGCTCTGCCAGTGTCAGTCCTCGAGGACTTCCTGGCTCCAGGAACATGGTCTGAGAGATGCGAGTGTCAGCTCCGTCCATCTTGATGTGGGCACGGATTGCAGTGGGGCTGATGCCCCGATCTTTGCACTGCACGCCCTCGGACTCAGTGTCACTCACAAGTTCGCTTCAGACAAGATGAAACATTGTCGAGACTGGATTGTGCAGACGTCAAAGCAGCGGGGCCAGAGTCAGCCACAAGTTTTCGAAGACATGGTCAGTCGCCACCCTAGTGAACTGCCCAGTGTCAACAGCTATGACTGTGGTTTCCCTTGCAAGCCGTGGTCAAGACTCAACAACAGGAGTCTCTTTTTCGAGAGTCAGGACTTTGCTCCCTTCAAGGCCGGGCGGGTAATGTAACACCAGTGGCAGGGTCATTCGGTAAGCTGTTCCCTGTAGTGTAGCATCCTGCAATGGGCTGACACATTGATATGACACATTAATAGTCACTACTTAGCAGAGTATCTCATTTTGGTTTCAATATTATAGATATTTAATTGGCTTAAATTGAATTATTGTTTTTGTTGCCTATAAATAAGTAGCAGATATAATATATAATAATTTTATGAATTACAATACATCAATGCAGGCTATGCTGGAAGTGACTCTGGCCTTGACACCAGCGTTAGCCATTTTCGAGAACGTTGTCGGGATCCTGCGGTTCATCTCCGACATAGCGTCAAGGATGCAGTGCCTGAGGCCATATCGCCTGTTCCACTTTGTCGTTTGCCCGACGATGCTGGGACATAGTGTCAGGCGTCCAAGAGTTTATATTTTGGCACTGAGGAAGGACCTTTTGATCACAGACAATGTAGAGTCGCTTCAATCATTGGGTTGCAAAGTTTTCAACTCTATGAAGCGCCCTTTGAGTGTCAGCCTACATGATCGTCTTTTGGGGAAGGATCATGAGCTACAGAGTCTTTATCCAGAGAAAGAGAAGTGTCAGAGACTCCAAAAACCCAAGCCCACAACATGCAAGACTAGAGTCAGAGGGAAAAGGCCACCTGTCCAAGAGTGGGAGCGTGAGCATGCTGTGTTTCGAAAAACGCACCGACTGGACACTTGCAGAGTCATAGCTGGTGGTGACTCTGGACTCACACCGCGGATGAAAGACGCACTGCAGCTGACATACCAGTGTCACAGCAAGGATGACTTGGTTGTGGATGTGTCACAGTCTCTTGGCCGCGGTGCCTGGGCTTGTGATGGCTACTGCCCTTGCATCACTCCAGGGTCAGTGCTGTACAGTGTCAAAAGCCAGAGTGTCATTACCCCTATGGAGAAGATGATTCTACATGGTTTCCCAATGGACCAGCTGGAACCGGTGTCGATAACAAGCAGTCAGCTGTCAAGCCTTGCAGGCAACACCATGTGCCTCGGCAAATGTCGTTTCGAAACCTATATCAGTAGTGCCATAAAAACCACCCCACCTCACACAGCGACAGCCCAGGCACATCGAGGTCGTCGCAGCGGTCACACTGGTGGGTCTGAGCCTTCTCAGAGTCAAGGACATGCGAAACAATGGACGGCCAGTGTTACCAGACAACTTCGACAAGGCTTTGCTTCTACCACTCTTTGCAGAGTCACAGTCACTACCGAATCAGAAGGGTTCAAGAAAGAGAGTCAGGAGGGTGCTTGCGAAGAAGACCAAGAAGAAGCTCGGCAAGAAGTCAAGAAAGTCTGCTAGGCATGAAGCGTCACGGTCTCGGACGAAGCTTCGGCGATCAACGTCTGGTTGGGGCAAGCGTTATGCACTGCACCGTGCTTTTGATGTCGATTAGCGATGTCAGGGTCAGTGGTCACACTGCTGACTTGAAGGCTTAGTGTCACAGCTCGACTGCAGTGAGTCATTGCCGACTTTGCCAGTGTGGGTGTGTCACGTGAAGACGTCACGTTGTGGTCTTCCCACATGAGATGGCAGGTGTCATTGTGGAAAAAAGGACACCTGCTTATTTTGAGTGTGCAGGGGCATTGTTAAACCGTGGTTGTCGTGCGTGCTTCGGGAGAGATTTTGCCCAGTAGTGTCACCTTGCACACTCAGATCACAGCACTGCCTCCTGACCATGTATCTCCGAGGTGTCAGTGTCATACTGCGGCTCCGAAGTGCTGCTACTTTTGCTGGGCAAAGCAGCAGTCTCAGAGTCCTGGGCCTTCGTATTGGCATGCCACTATTTTCTGAGGCTGCACACTGTGTCATTGAGGCACTGACTGTCTTTTGCTGCATATGTTGATGGCTCTTATGTGAAAGGAGACTGGTCTTTGACACATGGGAGGGTTATGGACACTTATTAATAGTTTCAGCCAAGATTCCTCAATGTGGAGTCGTTCCATGTCTCTCTAAGCCTCTAAGCTGTCAGACCAAGGAGCAGCTGGAACACCGACCTACCTTGGGCGAGGCCATGCCGGTTGAATGGTTGTGGCACGTGTGAAGTGTCAGACAATAATAGTATAATTTATTGCTATGACACTGTTGGTCGTAATCATTGTCTCACACATACACCAACTGTGTCCGATCCAGGTCAGTGTCATGGTCCAATTGCTCGGCCTTGCAGAAGGCTCAGCTTCCAGAGGGTGAGTGTGACCTCAAACAGCTTGGAAGTGCTTGCCATGTTTCCTGGGGCTGAGTGTCATGTCGCAACTGCAGAAGGGAGCTGAGATCTGAATATTTAATTCACTAGTCACAGTTAAACAGTATTTAACGAACAATGACACTGACTTTGTCGCTGAGTCAGTCCTGTGTGCTGGGACATTCGGAGTGGTATCTCAGAGCATCAGTCACTGCAGGCGATGAAGCTGCAAAGCAGCCAAGCCGGCAAGCAATAGCATGTGTCAGCCTCAGACGTTCGAACAGTTGCTCCTTTGCTCTTGTGGGTATGTCACATGATGGGTCCATCGTGGTCGAGCAACATTGCCTGTATGCTTGGAGCATCCAATGCAAGAGTACAGTGTTACTGGCACACTCTGTTTAACAGTTTTCTCAGTCAGTCATGTTGTGAGACGGCATTCTGATGCAGATTCAGTGTCTGATGCACGGCTTTGGGAACACAGCCTGAATATGCTGAAGGTGTTAACTTTTCGACGACATGATTCAGGGTGAAAGTGTCACAACGCAGCACCAATTATATCTCCTTTCTCTGTGAGGTCAGTGTCAGACGATGGGGAAGTTGCGAGGCCTGTTCTGTCTTTCCCCATGTGGCAGGCAACAGGTGTCATGTTAGATTCAGCAGGAATCCCTGGGGTTTTGTCCTTGGTTTGAACTGCTGCTTCATGACACAGTGCACCTGTGATTCATTGTCAGAGTCATTCATTTGCAGCAACAGGCACAGAGCATGTAACAAACCCTGCCGAACCCCGCACGAACGCTAACCGTGCCAGGGTCAAAGCTCCATTGCTTCGTGGCTTACCTGGCATGATTTGGACAGTGTCAGGCAGTGTCAGAATCCTTGGTTGAATTGCGTCATTTACGACAGCAGTGTCGCAGTGTGCACAACAATAATGTTGCTGTTTCGGCCTCTCAGAGTTACAGTGTCACCGCCCGTTTAGAGTCCAAGATGGTCTGCAGGATGTCAGAGCCAGCCCAGAGTCATAAGAAGCGTCAAGGATGGAGAGTCATCACGAACTGGGTGGACGAAGGGCGATACTCGGTGGAAAGGCTGAGGCGAAGACGTGACGAGTTGCGAGTGTCAGCTCCTTGCACTGGATAGTAACGTTTAACAGTAGTCATATTTATTGAGTTTAGACTTAGACCTAATCTGCTTGTCACTGTGGATGTGATTTGTGCCCGGCTTTATTGATTGTGATGGGAAGATAGTAGAGTCTGTCTGTACTTACGATGTGAAACAGCAGGTGTCATTCACTGTCTATCAATGACGAATGAGTATGATTTCTCGAATATGTTGTTCTGATTATTTTATTATTAGTCTGACAGTTCTTGTCGTCGTTATAACTGCAGCAGCAGCTACAGCTGATGGTCGGAATGACTGACTGTTGTGATATTACTCTGCAACAGTTAATAAACAACACTAGCTAGTTGACATCATCCGAGGTGTGGGCGAATGCCAAGCCGTTGGAAGACCGCCTCACCAGGGTCATCGAATGTGCCGACAGGTATGATGCGAGAATGGCTGCAGAGTCAAAGAAGCAGGCCCAGTGTTCTGGTGAAGGTGCAGTGTCGGAGGCGAAGGCCGAGGGTCACGATGATATTATTATGACGACACCTCGCCCACAGTCTGGCGATGTGCAGATGTCATGCTCGGACTCGCAGACTCAGAGTCAGACTCAGAGTGATGTCGAGGTGTCCTGCTCTGTTTCACAGATTCAGAGTCAGAAGGTCGCAGGGTTCCTTGAACGAAAGAACGCCTTCATCATCCAGTGTTAGTCGTGTCACTTGGAGCCCGAGCTGCTTTTGGGATCCACCGGGGATGTGGAACCTGTGTGGCAGTGGCAGTGTCAATCCAACTTTAATTAATAAGAATGCCCGTGCGTTCAGTGTCACTAGACACGGATGCATGCTGCTGAGCGTCAAGAGCTGCAGCGCCATTCAAAAAAGATGAGTCAGAACACTGCCAAGCACTGACTGTGCAGCTGTCAGTTGCCAGGTTTCCATGGTCCGATCATTGCCATTGCTGTCCGAGGCTCAGCAGTTGAGGTGGTTGCTAAAGCAGTTGTCATTGGTTGGTCTGTCAAGATGAAATGCCAGTGGTCACTGCGGCTTCTTGGCTCCAGTCTGTCAGTGTCATTGCCGTCCGTGTCCCTTTCTGATCCCTTGTTGTCAGTTGCAGAGTCATGGCGACCTTCTACGCCTGTCTTTCCAAGAGAGACTTTGTCCCCACTGCGGCGGACTTCAGTGTCAAGAAAGGGACGGTTTTCCACCAGAGTGAGCTGGCTGCTTTCTACGTGCCCTGTCAGAGTTTACAGGGTTTGCTATCAGCAGGGTTAAATGTCTTGAGCATCCTGCAGCAACGACAGACACACAGGTAAGTACTTCAGGTTCAACTTAGGAGTTGTCAGAAGGCAACTCGCTGAAACTAAGACCAGTGTAATAATTCAAAATAATAGCTACCATAGTAGCTAATTGTTGTTACTGTTGTTATTTGTGTATGCACAAAAAAGCAATACTATAAATCAGAGTCAACTTCACCAAACAGAAGGTAGTAACTTCCTCAACCTTCCGAAAATATCAAACCCGGAGGACAGCCTGTCAGTGTCAGCGAGACGCTTGGGATTCTCAACGTCGATGTGTCACGAGCCAACCTTAGAGTCAGTAACCCCCCGTGCTCTGCAGACATTTCGCGATTCCAGAGTCATGTTGTCCATCACACTGGGGGTGGAGGCCCAGAGGGCTTTCTGTGATGGCATCTTGACTCCATCGGGGGGTGGCAGCGTCACTTGCAACCGTGCCCTGACCGTTCTTGCGGGGGGCCCGGAGCAGCAGACGAAGCTCAGTGTCATGAGCTGTCACTTGACTCGGTTTGGGAGTGTTCCATTTGTGTTCAGTTCGATGTGCTGCTACTGCAGCAGTGTCATCCTCGAGAAGTTTCTAAACATGTCTCTTTTTGAAAGACTGTAGTTTATACTGGACCTGACTTACCAATCAACAACATTCCTGTACCATTCATCCTCAGTGTCATCTCTGAGTGACACCCTGAGGTATCTTCTCCAGCGTCAAGTTTGCAAGGAACGTCACAGGAGCATGTCAAGTGGTTTCGGAGCACTCCATCAGGCAAAGTGTCATGGACAAGAACGACGTTTCCTTCACCTACTACTGTGTGATGATAAAGGAGTGTCAAAAATGGCCTCCACAGTCGTCAGACTTTGTTCACAATGTTCAACTTCATGAAGACAAACACCAAGAGTCACGAACAGACCTACTGTGTGGAGGGTCATGACAACATCGTCTTGTTCGAATCAGTGTCAGATGCTGGCATGGCCTGGCGACTCCAGACCAAAGGTGTTCTCGGTTGCAATTGTTGTATTGCAAAGTTGTCATGGCCATCCGAAGTCTTGCTCCACCACTCCAGTCGTCAGCTGAGCCTGGATGTGGTTCCGCAGACGTCATGCTTTGTGGGCTATTCTGTCCTCACGGGCCAGAGTCAAGCTGTGAATGCTCTCCTCGACCATGCCACGGAGGTCAAGTCACAGTTTGTGAGGGTCAGGCTCACGTCCGAGGAATTCTTGGATCTCCGCCCCATCCTGTCGAAGAGTCAGGAAAACAGGCCAGGTATCATAATTACTATTAAGTCCACGAGTGTCTAGTTTAGTAAAGATGGTGAACAGTAATAGTCGTTTTTTGCTAGCAGCAAACAAGTCGGCTAAGAACAATAACTGGCCATAATAAATATTCTAGACATTGAATTGTCATATATTATTACATATTTTTTAAAGTACTTTTGTCAAACAGAATATTGAGTACAATATAGTCTTATTTATTATGAATAAGCAACACTTATCAGGATTTAACATGCCAACTTTTAAGTTTTACAATAATTATCACAATGTTTACAATATTGTATATATATATATATATGTCAGTTCGTGGTTTTCAATGAGGTCGTTTACATTCAGTTGCATTCGGTTGTCTTTGTATAACATGATAGGTCAAATTGCACCTTGCAGTCGTGTTGATGTCTGTTTTATTTTGAACATCCTAACATCTTTCTGCCCTCATCCTGGGCAGGAAGCGAGCGCTGGTCATGGAGACCCAGTCAGTGGTCAAACGATCGCTCGCAAAGACGGACCCAGATCTTGCCAAGGAAATCAGTGTCACTGTCAGCACCAAGGATAGGGTCGGAGAGTCAAAGACTCCCCCGGCCACGCTTTTTGCTTCTGACATGGAAGACACAGCTGTCATTGCGTCTGGTGAAGACCAGTGAGTGTCAGTCAGTGTCATCGTGTCGATTTTAGAGTCACGTGCTGGAATTTTGTTTCAGGTACCAGCAGGGCAGGACCCAGTGTCACATCGTCATTGACATTGTCGAATAGTATGATTCAGTGTCAAACGGGGTCCGCTATTCTTTGCAAAACGCCAGAGTCAATCAGCTTGCCGTCAAAGTCAGCGTCATTCGGCAATTGAAAAGAAACTGCAGGTGTCAGTGCCTGCTTCCGCCATGTGCTTTTGTTTTTAACTGTCTGTCATTGCCTGCCCTTCTCAGGCCCACCTTTTGGAGATCAGTGTCAACTTGAAGCAGGCTTGGACGGGGTTTGCATTGGGTGCGTTATGGTACTGGCCACACAGAATGAGTGTCAAACGCTTCCATTGTGTCAGGCCTACCAGCTGGAAATCAGTGTCAACTTGGAGCAGGCATGGAGGGGTGCGTCTTGGGTGCGTTATTGTACTGGCCACACAGAATGAGTGTCACATGCTTCCATTATGTCAGGCCTATCAGGTGGAAATCAGTGTCAACTTTGAGCAGGCATGGAGGGGTGCGTCTTGGGTGCGTTATTGTACTGGCCACACAGAATGAGTGTCAAATGTTTCCACTATGTCAGGCCTACCAGCTGGAAATCAGTGTCAACTTGGAGCAGGCATGGAGGGGTGCGAATTGGGTGCGTTATTGTACTGGCCACACAGAATGAGTGTCACACGCTTCCATTAAATTATGTCAGGCCCACCAGCTGGAAATCAGTGTCAACTTTGAGCAGGCATGGAGGGGTGCGTCTTGGGTGCGTTATTGTACTGGCCACACAGAATGAGTGTCACATGCTTCCATTCTGTCAAGCCTACCAGCCGGAAATCAGTGTCAACTTGGAGCAGGCATGGAGGGGTGCGAATTGGGTGCGTTATTGTACTGGCCACACAGAATGAGTGTCACATGCTTCCATTATGTCAGGCCTACCAGCTGGAAATCAGTGTCAACTTGGAGCAGGCATGGAGGGGTGCGAATTGGGTGCGTTATTGTACTGGCCACACAGAATGAGTGTCACATGCTTCCATTATGTCAGGCCTACCAGCTGGAAATCAGTGTCAACTTGGAGCAGGCATGGAGGGATGCGAATTGGATGCGTTATTGTACTGGCCACACAGAATGAGTGTCACATGCTTCCACTATGTCGGGCCTACCAGCTGGAAATCAGTGTCAACTTGGAGCAGGCATGGAGGGGTGCGAATTGGGTGCGTTATTGTACTGGCCACACAGAATGAGTGTCACATGCTTCTATTATGTCAGGCCTATCAGGTGGAAATCAGTGTCAACTTGAAGCAGGCATGGAGGGGTGCGTCTTGGGTGCGTTATTGTACTGGCCACACAGAATGAGTGTCACATGCTTCCATTCTGTCAGGCCTACCAGCTGGAAATCAGTGTCAACTTGGAGCAGGCATGGAGGGGTGCGAATTGGGTGCGTTATTGTACTGGCCACACAGAATGAGTGTCACATGCTTCCATTATGTCAGGCCTACCAGCTGGAAATCAGTGTCAACTTGGAGCAGGCATGGAGGGGTGCGAATTGGGTGCGTTATTGTACTGGCCACACAGAATGATTGTCACATGCTTCCATTATGTCAGGCCTACCAGGTGGAAATCAGTGTCAACTTGGAGCAGGCATGGAGGGGTGCGAATTGGGTGCGTTATTGTACTGGCCACACAGAATGAGTGTCACATGCTTCCATTATGTCAGGCCTACCAGCTGGAAATCAGTGTCAACTTTGAGCAGGCATGGAGGGGTGCGTCTTGGGTGCGTTACTGTACTGGCCACACAGAATGAGTGTCACATGCTTCCATTATGTCAGGCCTATCAGGTGGAAATCAGTGTCAACTTGGAGCAGGCATGGAGGGGTGCGAATCGGGTGCGTTATTGTACTGGCCACACAGAATGAGTGTCACATGCTTCCACTATGTCAGGCCTACCAGCTGGAAATCAGTGTCAACTTGGAGCAGGCATGGAGGGGTGCAAATTGGGTGCGTTATTGTACTGGCCACACAGAATGAGTGTCACATGCTTCCATTATGTCAGGCCCACCAGCTGGAAATCAGTGTCAACTTTGAGCAGGCATGGAGGGGTGCGTCTTGGGTGCGTTATTGTACTGGCCACACAGAATGAGTGTCACATGCTTCCATTCTGTCAGGCCTACCAGCCGGAAATCAGTGTCAACTTGGAGCAGGCATGGAGGGGTGCGAATTGGGTGCGTTATTGTACTGGCCACACAGAATGAGTGTCACATGCTTCCATTATGTCAGGCCTACCAGCTGGAAATCAGTGTCAACTTGGAGCAGGCATGGAGGGGTGCGAATTGGGTGCGTTATTGTACTGGCCACACAGAATGAGTGTCACATGCTTCCATTCTGTCAGGCCTACCAGCTGGAGATCAGTGTCAACTTGGAGCAGGCATGGAGGGGTGCGAATTGGGTGCGTTATTGTACTGGCCACACAGAATGAGTGTCACATGCGTCCACTATGTCAGGCCTACCAGCTGGAAATCGGTGTCAACTTGGAGCAGGCATGGAGGGGTGCGAATTGGGTGCGTTATTGTACTGGCCACACAGAATGAGTGTCACATGCTTCTATTATGTCAGGCCTATCAGGTGGAAATCAGTGTCAACTTGAAGCAGGCATGGAGGGGTGCGTCTTGGGTGCGTTATTGTACTGGCCACACAGAATGAGTGTCACATGCTTCCATTCTGTCAGGCCTACCAGCTGGAAATCAGTGTCAACTTGGAGCAGGCATGGAGGGGTGCGAATTGGGTGCGTTATTGTACTGGCCACACAGAATGAGTGTCACATGCTTCCATTATGTCAGGCCTACCAGCTGGAAATCAGTGTCAACTTGGAGCAGGCATGGAGGGGTGCGAATTGGGTGCGTTATTGTACTGGCCACACAGAATGAGTGTCACATGCTTCCATTATGTCAGGCCTACCAGCTGGAAATCAGTGTCAACTTGGAGCAGGCATGGAGGGGTGCGAATTGGGTGCGTTATTGTACTGGCCACACAGAATGACGAGTGTCACATGCTTCCATTATGTCAGGCCTATCAGGTGGAAATCAGTGTCAACTTGGAGCAGGCATGGAGGGGTGCGAATTGGGTGCGTTATTGTACTGGCCACACAGAATGAGTGTCACATGTTTCCATTATGTCAGGCTTACCATTCGCTTTGTCATGGCTGAAGTGTCAGCTGGCTCGCTCAGACCTTGACAGCTCGAGCAGTTTGACAGACCGTTAAGCTGCTCGAGCTGTCAAGGTCTGAATGAGCCGCTCGCCGCTTGGCTGGTGCTATGACTCTGTTTTGGTTGATGATACCTTTAAGTTTGCCAAGTGTCACCATGTCGACGACAGTTCACTAAAGTCAGGTCTTCCTCCTGGGCATCAGTGTCAACTTAGAGAAGGCACGGATGGAGGGGTGCGTGTTCGGTGCGTTAGTGTACTGGCCACACAGAACGAGTGTCAAGTGATTCCGTTATGTCAGGCTTACCGTCTGCTTTGTCATGGAATGAAGTGTCAGCTGGCTCTCTCAGACCTTGACTCCTCGAGCAGTTTGACAGACCGTCAAGCTGCTCGAGGTCAAGGTCTGAATGAGCCGCTCGCCGCCTGGCTGGTGCTACTCTGTTTTGGTTGATGATTCCTCTGCCAAGTGTCACCATGTCGACAAGCAGTTACGGTGCAGTGGATGTCGATGAGTGTCAATCCATTAAAGTCAGGTCCTCCTCCTGGACATCAGTGTCAACTTGGAGAAGGCAGGCAGGTTTGCGTATTGGGTGCGTTATTGTCCTGGCCGGTCAATTGCTCCTTAATGTCAGGCTTACCAGCTGGACATCAGTGTCAACTTTGAGCAGGCATGGAGGGTGTGTGTTGGGACCCAATAGGCCCCCTCCATGCGTGCTCAAAGTTGACACACCTACCAGCTGGAGATCAGTGTCAACTGTGACAAGGCAGGCAGGGGTGCGTATTGGGTGCGTTATTGTACTGGCCACACAGAATGAGTGTCAAATGCATCCACTATGGCAGGCCTTCGTCTTGGAGATCAGTGTCAACTTGGAGCAGGCATGGAGGGGTGCGTCTTGGGTGCGTTATTGTACTGGCCACACAGAATGAGTGTCACGTGTTTCTATTATGTCAGGCCTACCAGCTGGAAATCAGTGTCAACTTTGAGCAGGCATGGAGGGGTGCGCATTGGGTGTGTTATTGTACTGGCCACACAGAATGAGTGTCACATGCTTCCATTATGTCAGGCCTACCAGCTGGAAATCAGTGTCAACTTGGAGCAGGCATGGAGGGGTGCGAATTGGGTGCGTTATTGTACTGGCCACACAGAATGACGAGTGTCACATGCTTCCATTATGTCAGGCCTATCAGGTGGAAATCAGTGTCAACTTTGAGCAGGCATGGAGGGGTGCGAATTGGGTGCGTTATTGTACTGGCCACACAGAATGATTGTCACATGTTTCCATTATGTCAGGCTTACCATTCGCTTTGTCATGGAATGAAGTGTCAGCTGGCTCGCTCAGACCTTGACTCGTCGAGCAGTTGGACAGACCGTCCAGCTGCTCGAGTGGTCAAGGTCTGACTGAGCCGCTCGCCGCATGGCTGGTGCTATGACTCTGCTTTGGTTGATGATTCCTCTGCCAAGTGTCACCATGTCGACGACAATTCACTAAAGTCAGGTCTTCCTCCTGGGCATCAGTGTCAACTTAGAGAAGGCATGGATGGAGGGGTGCGTGTTCGGTGCGTTAGTGTACTGGCCACACAGAACGAGTGTCAAGTGATGTCAGGCTTACCGTCTGCTTTGTCATGGAATGAAGTGTCAGCTGGCTCGCTCAGACCTTGCCTGTTGGAACAGTTTTTCGGAGAAAAACTGTTCCAACATGCAAGGTCTGAATGAGCCGCTCGCCGCCTGGTTGGTGCTATGACTCTGTTTTGGTTGATGATTCCTCTGCCAAGTGTCACCATGTCGACAAGCAGTTACGGTGCAGTGGATGTCGATGAATGTCAATCCATTAAAGTCAGGTCTTCCTCCTGGACATCAGTGTGAACTTGGAGAAGGCACGCAGGTTTGCGTATTGGGTGCGTTATTGTACTGGCCACACAGAATGAGAGTCAATTGCTCCTTAATGTCAGGCTTACCAGCTGGACATCAGTGTCAACTTTGAGCAGGCATGGAGGGTGTGTGTTGGGACCCAGTAGGCACCCTCCATGCGTGCTCAAAGTTGACACACCTACCAGCTGGAGATCAGTGTCAACTGTAACAAGGCAGGCAGGGGTGCGTATTGGGTGCGTTATTGTACTGGCCACACAGAATGAGTGTCAAATGCATCCACTATGGCAGGCCTTCGTCTTGGAGATCAGTGTCAACTTGGAGCAGGCATGGAGGGGTGCGTCTTGGGTGCGTTATTGCACTGGCCACACAGAATGAGTGTCACGTGTTTCCATTATGTCAGGCCTACCAGCTGGAAATCAGTGTCAACTTTGAGCAGGCATGGAGGGGTGCGCATTGGGTGTGTTATTGCACTTGCCACACAGAAGGAGTGTCAAATGCTTCCATTGTCAGGGTGTCAAGACAGATTTTGGTTTCTGCCTGCTCTTGCAGGCCACCATCGTCTGAGCTGCCAGTGTCAGTGGCTGCTGATTGTCGCGTTTTTCTTGTTACCACTGTTGACATTCCACATGATCGCGGGAGAAAAAGAGTGAGTGATTGCTGCTTGGTGTTGCATTCACATGGATGCACAAAAACAGCCCGGATCCATAAATAGTTTTCAGGGCTGCCAAAGCCCATCCCAGTATATATATATATGTATATATTGGAGTGTCTTGACCGGGGCTTCTCCGCCCAATGCAGGTCCTGCTTGCCAACCTGTCAGTGATCTGCTCGACAACTGTCTGATGTGTGAGTGCCTGAAGATGCTCGGACCGATGTCTCGGGTTCAACGGTAACTTCAAGATTAACTTGAGGTTCAGGACTTCGGGTTGCTAATTATTGTAACAGCTCCTGCTCCAGATACCTATATAAGCACCAACACCCCCAAAGCCCTAAAATTCCCTCAAACCCCGGGGGACTTGAGCCATAAAGCAAATTCACTTTCAGCCCCAGGCCCTAAGAGCTACCGTCTTACTAGTGATCATGGTCCTGCTTTGATCTAGGACTTAGGACAGCCGGTGGGTTCAAAGTGAAACCGATTTCTCTACCCTTATGAGGGGCACTGGTTTGTTGAAAACCCGCGATGGCGCTGCTAATTTGGAGAAGGACTCACATACACCCTAACCAACAAGCTTCATTCGCGGGGTGAACCTAGGCCACATAACCACTAAACCCTAAGGTCGAAAAACCTATACACTTTCTGCAGAACCCTTCCTGTATAAGTCCTTAAACTTAGCGCACATGTATCGAGATGGCCCAAAACCCCAAACCCCAGTGCCTAAATCCTTATCCCCGCTTCTGAACACCCAAAGCCCCAAACCCAAAGCCCCTGAATCTCTATTCCTGCCTTTCAAGAACCACAGCTTCTTGAAAAAAAGAAAAATGCATCACAGCTTGTCGCCGGAAAACTTCAAAATGCAGGGACTACAGCTTGTTTCCCCCTAAACCCTAGGCCCTAAACCCCAAACCCCTAAACCCTTCGACCCTAAATCCTTAAAAACCCAAACCCTAAACCGCTAAACCCCAAAGCCCTGAACCACTAAACCTTAACCACCCCCCCAAAAAAAGAGTATATATATATATATATATGTATGTATATATATATATATGTATATATATATATGTATATATATATATATATATATAATACTAACAATAATAACAATAAGTTAGATAAATAAAGCCTCAAAGAAGGACCACGGCTTCCATGGGAGCTGATGAGCTGGGCCCGGATGATCGGTCCCTGCTGAGCGGCTTCGGCCGGCGGCTGCTGGAGCTGGGCTACAGCCAGGCAGGGAAGGCTGAGGGGTTCAGGGTTTAGGGTTGAGGATTTCGGGTTGAAGGTTTAGGGTTGATGATGGATTTAGGGTTGAAGGTTTAGGGTTGATGATGGTTTAGGGTTGAGGGTTTAGGGTTTCAGGGTTTCAGAGTTTAGGGTTTCAGGGTTCAGGGTTTAGGGTTGAGGGTTTCGGGGTTCAGAGTTTAGAGTTGAAGGTTCAGGATTGAAGGTTAAGGGTTGAGGGTTTAGTGTTCAGGGTTTAGGGTTTAGGGCTTTAAGGCTGCGTGGTTGTACGGGTTTAGGATTCAAGGGTTAAGGGTTTCGCGGCTCAGGGTTTCAAGGTTTCTTTGTTGCCGGGCGCATGGATTGAAGGGTTTGGGGCCTAGAGTTGATAGAGCGCAGGGGTTAGATTTATAGTTTAGGGTTTACGGCTCGCAGGGTTGAGGGTTTGGGGATTTAGGGTTTAAAGGGTTCGATTCATAAAGTGTTTCGGGTTTGCGGAAATGGTTCGGCGGGATTCCTTATGGCTTTCAGGAAGGTTTTATAAGTTATCAGTCACATATTTACCTATGATGTTTCATAGCGTGTCTTGAAGGTTTCCTGAAGCTTTGATCATCTTCTGTAGGCTTGTTTAAGGGGTCTATACGGGAATCATGACGACGGTCCATGAAGGGCTTTTCAAGGGTGCATGCAGGGTCCCAATGTACAGGTTATTGGAACATTTGGCAATCGTAGTCCTGACTTCTACAAAAAAAATCAATTCTAAAGGCCCCCCTGCGAAATCGCGTTCTGGGAATATACGGCTTAGGATTGGTAGGTTTAGGGGATTGGTGCTACGGACGTTTAAGCAAGTTTAACTGTGTAGGCCAAAAAGGATCCCAGAGCACGGCTCCAGGGTTTGTAGGAGATGTAAACCAAGTATCCTACTGCGAATCTCATTAGGAGTTGAAGTTGTTCTAGCCCAGGGGAGTTGAAATACGGCAACTACACGGTTTGTCATAGCATCCCACGTCGTCCTTACATACATCTATATGTATACATATATATGTATATGTATATGTATCTATATATATATATGCACACACATACACATACTGCAACGCGCCCCGAAATCCTATTCTGCTCGTGCAGGCACTGATAATCGACTTGGAGCCCTCATATACAAAGCAAAAGCTGTTCTACTTCGTAAGACCCAGTATATAGGTTTTAAGAAAATAACGAAAGCCCTATAGGCCCTAAACGCTAAAACCTAAACATCAAACCTTGGCGCCAGGATGCATTGCTGAGACTGACCGGGGCCGATTCCTTGATGCAGTTTAGTGACGCCGAGGTCGGGCTGTGCATAGGGGCCTGAGGCTTCATGTATGAAGAGGTTCCTCAATGGATTCGTGTATCAAGGGCTTCCTTTCAGGGCTTCTGTAAGTGTTCATGTATGAAGGGGGAGGGCTTCCTTCAAGCGGTTTCGACACGGGTTCATGCATAAAAGCTTTCCTTTAATGGAGGTCTGCAAGGATTCATGTACAAAAGGTTTCCTGTGAGGGGTTCCACAAGTGTTCATGGTTCCAGAGGCTGAGTTCTCGGGTTGTCAGCATCGCTGGTGTCCCTAAACCCTGAGACCCCATAAACCCGAAGACCCTAAACCCTGAACCCCCCACCCGAATCCCCTAAAGCCTCAGACTCTATACCCTAAACTCTCGGCCCTTGGGATTTGGAGTTCTAGGGCCGGACACTCTTCGGCCTTCGGTTTTGAGTTTGGGGCTCACGTACTGTATCAACCCTACACCTTCAAAAGCCTAAACCCTAAACCGCAACCGTGAAGCCGAACCCCCTGAACCCCAAAGCCTGGGCACAACCTACTTTTCAGTCGGGCCCTATACGTCGGGTCTTCGGCTAGTGGGCGTCCTGTATGACTCGTGGAGGAACTCTATTCTATTCCTGACGGTTCCTTTCAATATTTATTGTAGAATGTCCCCCAAACCCAGCGAGCCCAACACTGCTTTACAAAGCAATAGGTTGACATCAATATGAACCCTGAGCCGTCAAAAAGCCGAACAACCCCAAACCGCCAAAGACCTCTCCCAAAAGAACTCTTCGGCACGCCCTCTCCGACAGGCTTCTGGCTTCCTGGCCAACCTGACTCGGAACCCCCAGGACAAGCTTTCGGATGTATGATTTGTGGCTGGATGAAGGGTTTCGGAAATTTAGGGTTTCGGTTTTTCTGTACTACAAAACCGGACAGAGCCCCCAATCGTGCATAAGAGGTATTTGGACCATTGATTTCACCAAGAGCCCGACACCCTTAAACCCGTGCCTTCCAAGCCCTAAACCCCCATAGTTCCTCCATAAACATCACGTCTCTGCATAACCCTGAGTAGACCCGAAAGCCCCGATCTTGAAGCGTATTTATCTGTGCCTGAGGCTCAAGCATCCCACAGGCCATATACATAGAAATGTCCATAAGAGCATTGAGCTAAAGGTCCTGGTCTTCGGTCGGATTTATACAAAACGGTTGTATGACGCAAAGCAACGTGTCTGCGAAAGATTTGCGGCCCGTGACAGGAATGGAATATTCCGCTAATGCTTTTACGTAACAGCCTCGGGACACAGGAGACCCATAAAGAACATTCTATCATGCTCTGGGTGTACCTTTAATTGCCCACTGCCGCAGTACACCCGAAGCCAGGGTTTGAGGTTTGCTTGGGTTGCAAGAAGAAGCACCTGCTTTCATCCGGATTGCACCGTCGTCGTAGTCATAGGCATCAGTGAATCAGCCTTAGCATCCTTCTGGTACTGCCCCTGTAGTCTTAAACCCTAGATCTGAAACCCAGCGCTTCTGCGGCCACGAAAACGCCAAGCCAAACTTGTGAGCAGGTGTCGTAGGCTTTCCGCGAAGTATCTGCGAAAGACGCGAAAGACGGGCCAGTTTTTGCAAGGCCATGACAACAGCCACCACTTTCCTGATGTATCAAATCGCAGACCTACTACTAACTATTATTACTTACCACTATTACTACTATTACTGCTTACCACCACCACCACTACTACTACCACTACTACTACTACTACTACTACTACTACTACTACTACTACTACTACTACTACTACTACTACTACTACTACTACTACTACTACTACTACTACTACTACTACTAGTACTACTGCTGCTACTACTACTACTACTACCCACTACTGCTACTACTACTCCTACTACTACTACTACTACTACTACTACTACCACTACTACTAGTACTACTGCTGCTGCTACTACTACTACTACTACTACTACTACTACCCACTACTGCTACTACTACTCCTACTACTACTACTACTACTACTACTACTACTACTACCACTACTACTACTACTACTACTACTACTACTACTACTACTACTACTACTACTACTACTACTACTACTACTACTACCACTATTACTACTACTGGCTCTGCGAAGCCAGGATTTGCACGGCTTCTGTCGGAATTGTTAGGCTGCGCCGCACCTGCGGCAGACCATGTGCAAACTTGGCCCAAGAACTGCTCGCCCGCTAGGACGTAGAATTCCGGATTCGCGATTTCAACTTGAAAACTATCGCAACGAACGATAGGGCTTTTCTTAAGTCCTAACCTCCAAATCCTAAACCAACTCCTAAACCCTAGGTCCTAAATCCTCAAGTTGAGGACTCCGAGGATGCCGTTTTGGTTGACACTGCGGTGCTCTTCCTACTGCGGGGCTCTTTGCCTTTTATCACAATGTACTTTTCTGATTTAGGGCCGGCCTGCTTAAGGTCTATAGGGCTTGTTTAGATTTCAGGGGTGTGCGTCTTTGTCTTAAAGTCTTAAACCTTCGGGGTTTAGAATTTGGGATTGAAGGTTTGGAACGTGGGGTCTGGGGTAGGGAGGTTAGCCATGAGAACTCGGTTTGGGGTGCATTTAAGGGGACAATGATGATACTACTGGATTTAGGGCCGAGGGTTCGGGTGTAGAATTTCATGTTGAGGGTTGGAGTTTGGGGTATTGGATTCTGGGTCGCGTAGGCAGATGAATCATCAAGGCAGCTGTGGCTTTAAGCTTGCCCTTCGCTTGCAAAGTATGACCCCTAAAGCTAAACCCCGAACCCTAGCTTGGCGCTGCATTAAGAGAAGAATGGCGGACGCATCTGTGTTTGCCCAAATCCAATGCCAATGTCTTCTTTAGCAGGCAACTCGCAATCAACTACTACTACTAATAGTAGTAGTAGTAGTAGTAGTAGTAGTAGTAGTAGTAGTAGTAGTAGTAGTAGTAGTAGTAGTAGTAGTAGTCTAGTAGTAGTAGTAGTCGTCGTCGTGGTGGTAGTAGTAGTAGTAGTAGCAGCAGCAGCAGTAGTAGTAGTAGCAGTAGTAGCAGCAGCAGCAGTGGTAGTCGTGGTTGTGGTCGTGGTCGTGGTCGTGATGGTGGTCGTGTTCGAGTTCGTGTTCGTGGTGGTGGTAGTCGTAGTAGTAGTCGTCTTCGTGGTGGTGGTGGTAGTCGTAGTAGTAGTAGTCGCAGTAGTGGAAGTAGTGGTGGTAGTAGTGTCAGCAGTGGTAGTAGCACAGTAGTAGTACAGTAGTAGAGTAGTACAATAGTAGTACAGTAGTAGAATGGCGGTAGAGTAGTAGCAGCAGCAGCAGATTCCCTCAATCATGACTGAGGAAAGCTGTCCCTGGATAGTTTTTCTTCTGTTGCCGGTGCTGCCGCGGAACTGCGGCTTGGCAGGGAAGCTTGTTGTTTCTCTGTCATCGGCATCGGGGCCGAAATAGCCAACAATACCATTCCCTACGGTTCTATGCCTAAACCCGAAACCCCCAAACCCCTAACCTATAATCCCCCAAACTCCTAACCCCTAATAAAGCCTCAACCCTAAGGTTATCGCGGGCTTTGCAGATTTGGAGATCCATATTGCTGGACTTGAAGACTTCTCAGTTTGGCCAATGACACGAAACTAGGGTTCCTCATTTTCGGGCTAGAGCAATAACAGTAGCAATGATAGTATCGGTAGATTAAGTTGGAAGATCCAGAAGAAGATCATAATAATGATACTCATAGCAGCATTAGAAAGTATTAGTCGCAATAAAGATGAGAGTAAGAAGAATCACTATCTTGGGGTTCCCATTTTCTGAGACTGTCAAGTTGGCTTTAGGTTGTAAGAGAGCTCGAAGGGCCCAAAGATTCAAAGACATTGGCTTCGCGAGCGCATACACACATGCACACACCCTCAGGTCAGGGGTTTTAAGGTACCCCACAACCCTGTAACCCTACACCCCGAACCATATTGAGACTTGGTGCGCCAAGTAGAAGCTATCACCCATGACGCTGAAGAGCAGAATACCCTTCAGATGAGGTTGCTGCGGCTTCAAGCTGTGACAGTTGTACAAGACGGCTACCAGTTGCCGGGCCAACAATTCAGGGAAGTCCTTTCAGGGCAAATCCAGAACCCATGAGGGTTTAGGGTTTGCAGTCCGGTTTGGGGTCGCGGTCCCTAGCATGCCAGCATTGTGACGTCAGCTCTTCCGTTTAGGTTTCCGTTTCGCCGCTGCCTTCCGTCTTCGCTTCCGTTTGGGGTTCCGTTGTCGATGTCGTTTCCTTTCAGCTTTCCCACAACGGAACCAGGAACGAAACACCCGGCATCCCCAAAATCCAAAAAGCGAAGTGTAAAGGGGCGAGAAATCCCATCCGAAGCTCCAAACGGAAGTAAACGGAAGGGAAATTCCAACAGAACTGCAAACGAAAAGAAGCGAGGACAGGCACGGTAACGTGTTAATCAAGTCACTAAGTCCTAAAGCCTTTAAATGCCTAACCCTTGAAGCTCCAACCTGCGAAACAGAAATAAAGCCCTTCTAAGGATTATGACACCTGTCCTAAACACTTCAAGTGCCATATCCTAAAAATGACAGGCCTAAAGCCCCGCAGCGGACAACCCTTATAGCCGAATATACGGGCCTGCATAAAGACCGATGCATTTACCGATGCTATTTCGGTGTTCCTTATCATGATTAAAGTATAATGGGCCCCAAAATCCCATTCTAATTATTAAGGCCCCTATACAGAGTCCTTATCCTGGCTCTTGTTGTAGCCCCTATAGACCCCTGTAAAGTAACCCTACTCTTATAAGGCCCCGATATTAAGCCAGCAAACCCGAAGAGGAAGCTCCCCCAGGATGCTTTTATGAAGACTTCGGAAAGCCCTTCTACTCCCTGCTGCGTAGTAGGGAATGGGGGAATGGATTCTGGGGACCTACTACTGGGGATTATATAGGGATCGCTTCGGAGCGAGTGAGTTGCCTCACACTGGCCAATTTCCAGGCTTCTTTCTCCGAGCGATGCCGTTGCAGTCCCTTGGTCATATGTTTTGGGAATTTGTGTGTCTTTGGGTTTAGGTTCTCTTGGTCTGAGGATTTGGGGTTTGGCGTTAGTCTAACGACTTAACAACATGCTATTCCTAGGGTTCCTTGTTGTAAATATAGTAGTACAGTGTATTATGTATAAACTCCGAAGCCCCGTTCTACCTGTTAAAACCCCAACGGTATACTAGGAGATACGATCAAGCTCCGACACCAAGGCTACTCGAGGTGTAAAGACGCTGGTGGATAGGTTAGTAGGTAGGCAGGTGAGTTGGCACATGCACCCCGCATAGATGCATGTGCCTAGGTTTAGGTAATCATTGTTGGTCATTCTTGATGTCTTAACTGCTAACTCAAACTTGTAAGACTTTGTATTCGCAGAACTTGGAAGCACGACAGGTATAACGAGTAGCGAGGTATCACTAACTAAGCAAGGCGAGTTTACACCCGAGCCAACCCCGAACACTAAAGACCTAAAGCTTACGTACCTTCACCCTGACGAAAAATTTCATGGCCACGCACTCCTGGGTTTAGGTGTTGAGTCGCTTAGGGTTCAGGGCTTAGCCCTGAACCCTGAACACTGCCCTGACCCTGAACACTGAACAGTGATACCTAGACCCCCACCAGCTAGCCTCTATTAGATTATTAGAGGGAAATGCTCCATGAAAGGGCACTTGGGGAGTCCTGGCAGACCCTGGACCCTAAGCTTGTTGGATTTGCTCAGGCCTTGTCTGATCCTGCTCTTCGGGCGCGCTGTCAAAGCTTCAGCAACATCCGGACAGTGTCCATACCGCAGACGTTTGAGCTGAATCATCTCTTCCCTGGTGATGACAGTGTTACTTATCATTGCGATAGTCTTATTGTCGCAGACGCACTCAAGCCTGAACCTCTCACTGAACCCTAAACCCCAATCCGCACGAAGATTCTCTTAAGTCTTTATCTAGACCCTGTACACCCTAAACCCTATGTTGTCCTGAATCTTATAACCTTAAACCTTAAACCCTAAAACCCTAGGTTGTCTTGCATCTTATAACCCTAAACCTTAAACCCTAAAACCCTAAACTCTAGGTTGTCCTAAATCTTATTAACGTTATGCTTCCAAGGACCTTATATAGTAGAAGCCAGAAAGTTGGAACATGGCTTTAGGAGGATTAGTGCTAGGATCCCTTATAGTTTACCTTAAGGGTACGAGGACAACTATGTTCCAACTTTCTGGCTTCTACTGTAATTGGGGCCCCAGACCCCTTAAAGACATAATAATAAGGTCCCTGGAAGCCTAGGGTAAGACAGGATCTGGCCGCTACCCGACCTTCTCGTTGCAACGGATGCCCAGGAAGGGACGCGTCGGGCACTCGTAGGGCGTGCATAAAGAATGGTATGTGTACAATCTATGTATTGTCAGGCTCTTCGGGTTTATGTAATTATAGGGATCCCATACTCGAGGTTTCGGTTACTCCTGGACCGTTATTACGGAATGAGTTCTCTAGAGTTGGAAACGTGGAACTTCTGGTGGTCTACATTACGTACTTGGATTTTCTTCTTGTTTTCGAGTGCGAGACCTAGGACAAGAGCGAGAACCCGAAGGGATTCGGCAGCGTTGTAAAGTGTTGTATCGGACTTGAGCCGAGTTTACCTAAAGGACAACATGGTCTCTGAATGTGTGCACGCTTTCGTCGATAACTGTACAACGACTTTTCTCCGAAACCGAGCAGGACTGGCCCTACAGAGGCTTTGAGCCCGTCATGTGCCCATTGTGCGTTCTGGAGCACGTAAAGAGTGGCCATTTTGGTTGTTGAAGGTCTCTGGACTATCTTGAAGCTTTTAGAAACGTCGATGCGGTAACTGTGGAAATTTCCAGGAATTGGGGTTGTCATTCGACGAGCCCCAGCATGCAGGATTTTCAGTTTGTGAGGGACATGTTGAAGAGTTTGCAACGCTCATTAAAGATACAAGCTCTGTGTTCAGGCCTTCAACATATCGAATGCACATTGTCAAGTTCACAGTTGGGGAGCGTTCGCTGGAATGGCAGGTACTTGTCAGATGATTCCCTGGCCCTCTTGGACGTTGCTCCTGCAGTGAAAGAGCTGAGCGCGACTGGGACCGTGAGATAATCGAACCTCGGTGATTGTCGTTGACGTTTCATTCTGTGGTTCGGGCGGACATGAAGCACATTCTGTTTGGGTCCTGCTGCGCCACAATCAACGCGAAATAATGCCCGGATTCAGTTTTGAAGAATGCCACAGGAAGATATGCCGCACCAAATGTCGTGGCATTCTTCTGCACAGCAGGCGGTGGGTGGCTATGATCGGGGCGATGATGGTGAATCGTCACTTGGTGATGGTGGTAGTGACTGATGACAACTTCCACCAGGGTTCCACCACTACAATAATGAAAAGTGTTGTTGAGTCGATGAGACGCAGACCGCATGCAGAACAACAGGTTGTGTCCTTCGGAGTTTTAGCGCCTCGCCGCGTTTCCGGGGGATTGGCTGGTTCGAGTTGGGAGTTTCCGAAAATAGGGGACCCAATATAGTACCCTAAATTAGCAGGATCCTTATTATAAGGACCCCAAAACAAGGTAATTACCCCTAATTTTCGGAAACTCCCAGTTGGTTGCTGTAGTAGTTGCATGCTGCCTCGGGGCTAACCCTGGGGCCTGTGGGCAAATCTTTGATGTGCCGCTGCAGATGCTTCGCTCACCGCTCACACCCGTTACATTCAATGTTTTGCATGAGCTGCATTTCATAAACAAGTGTTTTAACAACCTTAACTTTGGAGCCAAGGCATATTGATCGAGTGTAAAAGATCATGTTTGTAATACCTCGGTTCGATAGGTTTGCGGTTGTTAGCGATTGCATGCGGTACAATATTGCTAGGTATTTCTGTTGGTGGTTCGGTGCAGTTCGATACCCGTCCTTGACCCCCGATACCGGTGTCTAATCTATTCGATGTAGTTTTCTGCGATGGGGATACGGTCTGGTGACGATACCGAGTCGATGTCGATATACTATTCTAAATATTGTTGTGAAGCCCATGAATCTGAGGATATTCGTATTGCTTTTAATCTAAGCTACTACTGATACTGCGACTGCTACTGCTACTGCTACTGCTACTGCTACTACTACTACTACCACCACCACCACCACCACCACGACTACTACTACTACTACTACTACTACTACTACTACTACTACTACTACTACTACTACTATTGCTGCTACTACTACCACTACTCCTACTGCTACTGCTACTACTACCGCTACCGCTGCTGCTACTGCCGCTGCTGCTACTGCGACCGCTACAACTACATACTACTACGACTGCGCCGACTACTACGACAACTACTACAACTGCCCATTCCGCCTATGTGCATGCCTTTTCCTGACATTCTGCCTGCATCAAGTAGCACTTGTTGCTTCTGTTTCTGCTAACTTTCTTGTGAAGCCTCACGGTCTTAGTCCAAAGCCGGAGGACGCCGAACTCTAGACCTTAAAGCATGTCTCCCAGGTGCTCGATATGTGCTGTGGCGGCGGTGTGCAGGCGAAGCTTTGGATCTTTCCACAGGGTTGAAACCTTGGAAGCTCTCTGAACCGTGATCCTGGGCTTTACGTTGAACTTCAGACTTAGGGGCTTCGAATTTAGACGGCGCTTGGGGTTTTTTTCGTAAGCCTTACATCGGGAAATTGAACTGTCATTGTTTTGTGCCGACCCCGATGTCAACCTCAGGCCTCTTGGAGGCTGGTGCCTGGACCTGACCTAGATCTAGAGGAGAGGTGTCACGACTACGCAGCTTCCTAGGATGCCCAGTAGTACCCATATTCCCTTTTTGTAGTCCTAGGTTCCTTATAAAGTTACCCTATATAAAAAAGGGAGCCCTTTCTATTCCTAGGTTACTGGGCATCCCAGCTTCTGAGTTGTCCCTCACATTTCCGAAGCACGAACTCGAAAGCCGGAAATCCCTTCGTCTGGGCCTGGAGGTTAGAAACTTAAAGGCCAACCACCGTTCAAATATAAGGGGGCGTTAGAATTACCTATACTATTTTGGGGGTATCCTTATTGTAGTTACAGTAGAATCTCAACCCACACCCTAAAGTTCATAAGGTCTTCTGACCGTGTACCTAGGCGTGTGGAAGAAGGCACGAAGCCTATATGAGCCAAATTTCGAAGTCGCTGAGTAGGTAAACTTCGTGATCCCTTAACCCGAGGGGTGGTAGACTTGTAAGCTTTGGGTTGGGTTTGGGGTTCTGGGCCTCGGGAGTATAGCCCTATCAGAGCCACAGGTTTTACACCTATTTTGTCGGGTGCACGACTTTTCGCACGAGGGGTGCGATGTCTATGCTTCCCTTCCCGAACCCAGTGCTACCAGTTTTTTCATCCTATACGAAGCTATGATGAAGCTGGCAGGGCCTGTCTGCCTTGCGTCGTGGTGCCCGAGATGTGACCTTCGTAGACGTGCTCCTTGGATACTGCTTATGGGATTTGGGCTGAGGGTTAGGGTTGGGGCCCTCTGGATTCGGTTGAGCGCTCGCAGCTGCCAGATGAGAGGTAGCGACAGTGTTGCAGGCAATTTGCAGAACATACACAATATACGTACCATGTATATAATAATACACATATTGTTTACTAGATCTTGCTTGTTTACTTATAATCGAAGCGGACGTGCGTTTATAAGTTTACATGTCTATAATGCAATGTAGGTACAGCTCACTCAGACAGTTCAAGATCCGCAACCTCCTGTGGGTGTGTGCATATGCACAAGCAGTAGATGTGAATATGCTTGTGTATATATATATAGAAGCAGTTGCATGCACACACACACACACACATACACACACATATATTTATATATATATATATATATATATATATATATCAATTATAGCTGTATCAGTTACATATAGATATATATGTGTACAGTACAGGCATACTCTTCTTGTTATTCATGGCCGTGTTTATGCACCTGGCGATTATTCATCTGTGTCTGTTGATGTACTTACGTAGTTTATGAATTATTGGTTTGTTTATTGTTGCACTTGTGAGTTTATCTACCCATGCATGCACTCATACATGCATTGTTCCTTCATTCATTCAACCACTATGTATGTACGTGTGTAATTAGGTAGGTAGGTAGGCAGGTATGTATGCGAATGTATGCACAGGTACGTGTGTATGCATGTATGTAATTATGTAATTACGTATGTATGTGTGTATGCAGGTATGTATGTAGGTATGTATATGTATACATGAACACTACCTGCACATACGTAAAGGCCTGATGTCTGTAGCTCCTGCATCGTACACAGTTCATCTTTAGCATAGCTGGCCAGAAAGAAGGACTAGGAAGCCCAAAAGTGTAAGATGGGGCAACCCTAAAGCCTAACTCCTAAACCTCAACCCGAGACCTGAACATAAGCCCTAATCAAGTCTTAAGCCCCAGGCTGAAACCTAAGCCATCAACTCCCGGAATTTCGACTCCCAGCCCTAGTAGCACCAAGAAGGTCCACAGTCCCCGCCCAGCACATGAGATCAGAACCGCCATGTGTACATATATGTATAATATGTATATATATATATATATATATTATATATACATACACAGGTATGTATGTATGTAATTCTGTCTGTCTGTTGGTCTGTCTGTCTGCCTGTCTGCCTGCACGTATGTATGTAGGTGTCTATATATGTGTATGTGTATACACCCCTACGGTTTCAGTCGTATGAGGACTCCTTTGTGCAATTCAAGTCTGCAGGCCCCAAAACCTCCGAGTCTACACCCCACCAAACCCAAGTCTCTGTACTTAGGCAGTTCTATTGCACCACTTTGTCATCGTTTTGTAGCATATTACGTGCTTATGGGTGCTTAGACCCAGGAAGGACTAGAAACTAGAAGTTGAATTTTTCCATACTATTCCGACCACGACCCAGATCAGCCTTCCGAATGCGCTGCCATTACAGGGACCCCAAGAATCGAAAGGAGTAATGCTACGCCCTATTTGGAGTAGCCCTCAGCTACCCTTGGAGAAAATTCCGGGGACGTCCTGGAAGGAATCCCCGTGCCATCCACTTCGTGCACTTCAACTTGGCCATAAACGGAGCCTCGGATTTGAAACCGTTTCGGGTCTGGGGACTTTTGCTCTGCATGGACCCTTGGACGCTCGTTTTTGGAAGCACCAGGCTGAAGTGCTGCAGTGTAAAACCCCGCGAAGTCTTCTGCCGGGAGCCAGAAAATCGAAACGAAAGGCGGTTGGGTCTCAAGTGATAGTGCTACCCCTCTTAGTTCGTGGCTAACTCAATAAGCGTCTCCCCATCAGCACTTAATCTAATTGTTCAAAGCCCCTTGTGTTTCTTTATTGGGGCTTAAGAGAAATACAAGGGCTCAAGATGCAAGGGACAGCCGCACAGCAGGCTTCTTGTGGACGCGAATCCCATTTGGGGTTCTGGGTCTCCTGAGTGGTGTTTCCGTGTGGAACCTGGCCTCCTCAAACACGAAAAGATTGGCAGAAGCTGCGATGGTAAGCCTCAAGCCCTACCAGCCCTTAACCACGAAACCGAGGTATGTCGTAAACCCTTCAAGCCCCGAACGGCCAAGGAAAAAGTAGCCTGAACGCTGAGGCCTTGACACGGAACGCTGCCGCTTGCACCTGGGAAATACCTTCGACGCCCTACCTGCCGCAGAGGCCGTTATAGGATTTGGCATTTAGGCGGTTCTCAGAGACTCAACACGACCTTGTTTAAGGACTACCTTGAGTTATAGATGCATCCTTCATGTCTTCATGCCATGCAAGGCATATTCCTCAATTCCTTGGTTTTGAAGTCTTTACGTTTAGGATTGAGTCAGAAGCAGGTCAACCGATGATCATAGCTGTGTGAAATCGTGGAGGTTTGCTCAGGGATCGCACGTGAAAAGATATCCGAGCCTGGGAGAAAGTGCTCTCCACTCTGTGTCGGCCCGGAGCACCGATCCCAAACATGCGTTAGCGTCCCGATGCCTTAAACCTCAAACGGCGTTTATATGTGAGCATCCTGCCCTAACGCCAGACTCAACAGCTGCAGCTAGTCAGAAGACCCCATGCTGATTCAGAGTCGACGCTCAGAGTTCCATCGTCAATAGGGCTTTGAGATTCGGGGCTTTCGGGCTCTGCAACCATTACGATTTGAATAGGGGTTCTGTGCATGCCTACAGCATCGAACCCAAAGCCGACAGCTTGCCCGAAACGGCTCGGACGTGAGATGAAGTGAGGAGAAGTTCGACCTCATCTTGTCCAATCCGCCTTTCTTGCCCAACCCGGACAACATCGCATCACAGGCCGTGCAATGATTCGGGGTTCCCTGGGAAGGTTCCGAGTTTTCTTGTGCCTGACCATCATGAATGGTATTTTCTTGGACTTAGGTTTATCAAAGATTGATCTCCTCTCCAACACCCCGAAACCTTATCGGTGGTTGAACTGAAAGTAAAAGGCAAAGTATATGGTTGGAGTGAATTTGCTCTGAATTTGCTCCTGCCCCTGGTTTTTTTTGTGGGATTGAAGGTTAATGTAATTAAATTCCCTGGGCCTCTTGATTATACTTTTGATTGTTCGGATTAACAAGTAAGGCCGCCATACAAGCTCAGGGTCCGTTCATTGACTCTGAAGGCCTTGATGGTCTCTTGCGGCCTCCTAGGATTCGGGGAATGGGCCCTAAACCCCAAACCCTAAACCCCAAACCCCTAAACCCTAACCCCTAAAACCCTAAACCCTAAACCTCAAACACAGTTCCCTGCTCATGAAACACAGAAACAGTCAGAACCTAGAGACGCCAGGAGTTTTTTCCATAAGTTGTTGCTGTTATGTTGAAATACTAGTAGCACTCGCAATGCCATTCAATATGCTTGCTGTCATCACTATGAGGATGATGGTGATGAAGGTGATGACGATCACTTCGATGACGATGATGATGATGACGATAGAACGATGATGATGTTGGTGATGGTAGTATTAGTAGGAGGATGAGGAGGAAGAGGATCCTCAAGCAGGAATGTTGGCTTTGAGAGGCGGAGCCTGACTTCGAACAACAACGCAAAACAGAAATGTGATGTGGATACAGACACTGTAACAAGTCCCTCGACCCTGAAGCCTAACCTCCAAAAGCTCCTAAACGTGATACGGCACCTATTTAGGGTACCCAAAAAGGGACCCTCATTTTGACAACCACCCAAATCCTAAATAAAAGGCTGTCGCTGCCTACGGCAATGGTGGCGCTTCAGGAGAGGAGGTGCTTTGAAGCTTAAAGTTTTAGGGTTTAGGGTTTTGGTTTTAGGGTAATTTAGGGTTTAGGGTTTTATGAATTTAGGGTTTAGGCTTTGGGCAGGTTCAAGTCTTAGGCTGTTGAAATTCCTGGCTTCGGTTCTGAAATAGGCTGCTTGCAGTTTTTGTTTCGGTTTCTTACGATAGGCTGTGTTGGAGAAATTTGTTGTTCTGACAAGAGGGCGCTGTTCTCAACAGGCTTTTGTTCTGTTTCTGACAAGAAGTGGTTTCTTTTGTCGCTGTTTAGTATTTAGGCTGTTTCAATAGGTTTTTCTGTCTCCAGCAAGAACGGATTCTTAGTTTTGGTTTCTAACGTCTGTTCGGAACAGGTTTTCTGTTGCTTACAAACAGGATCCCGGGTTTCAAACTTCCCCGGTTCTGACGAGAAGGGATTGCAGTTCTTTAAAGAAGCTGCTTTAAGTTGTGTTTTTCATTTTCCACAAAGATTGGCCTGCTTGTTTGTTCTAGGACTTGTCGGGTATTAGATGGGCTTTACCGGGTTCTGACAAGAGGGCGCTCCGTGTCTTGGTGGTGAACCAGGAGCTTTGAAGCACATGTGTTTTGTTTAATCGGGTTGTGAGTACAGTAAACCCCATAAAGTTGGAAACCGGATAAAGGTCAAACAGTGCTGGGATCCCTTATACATGACTCTTGAGGCTTGAGGCTATTGGGTTTCCAACTTTTGGGCTTCCACTGTATTACTAAGTGCGGTTTACTATAAAAAGGTTCGAGGCTTATCTTGAGCCCCAGAGATCCTTCAGGGTGTAGAATAGGGCATCTTCCTAATTGGAATAGGGCATTGGGGTATAGTGTGGTAGTATTACAACGGAACTATATGGAGATACTGTTTTGGTTTGTTCAAGCACCACGCTTGCTTAATCTCCGGGACTGATAGTGCGTTACTGCATGTGCCTTGGGTTTGGGGTTTACGCTCTAGGATTAAATTTGGGGGCTTAGGGTTTCACTAGGGTTCATGACTAAGGCCGTTGAGGGGTTGATTCTCTACTGAACCAAGAACATATAGCAGGGATTTCAAGCAAGCCGACCGTGGTTACATGAAGCATATGCTCAGAACTTCAAAGTTCTTCGAAACCTACCACATCGGCGTGAGGGGTTGAGGCCCAGGGTTGAGGTTTATGCTGCCAGCAATTACGCACCACCAGCTGCACTGCTATCCAGAAGAATAATGGGCTAGCACTCCCAATCACGACGTGGAGTGTAGGGTTCAGGGTGCATTCAGGTTACTTTATAAGGGTTACTATAGGGGTTACGATCACTTTCTTTGGCAGGTGCTTGAGACCATCGTGGCCGGCTGCCCGAATTGGCTGAAGCCAGGCGGCCGGTTGTGGCTTGTGACCTACGCGCCGAATATCGAGGAGCCGCTCGCGGAACTTCGGATTTGGGACTTTCTCCGTTCTGCGGGTGCTAGTGAGGGCCAGGCTTTTCAGCTACAGTTTGTTTTTTCTGGGGTTTCTAAAACCAAGATGCTCTGCACTCTAGGCATCTGCAAGTCTCTAAGAGGACAGAGCCATGAGGTTTTCCGGTTCGGGGGCCATGGGATCGCCTCCAAGGATTTGTTGTCAAGCCTTAAACCGCAAACTCCATGCTCCCAAGCAAACCCCTCTTCGGGTTCAGGGTTTAGGGTTTAGTTTAGTATAGGGCTTGAACTCCCCATTATGACCTCCTACGCTCAACCCCTCGAAGCCTGACCCGATACTCAAAAACCCCAAACTCGAAGGTAGTTGAAGGGTCGGAATAGTACTCCATAGTTACATGATAGTAGAGCCCCCAAGCCCTATTCTAGTTGCTCATCAAGGCCCTAATGGTACTTGCTCGAGACAGCATGACCTGACGTAGCTTCGATTGAGCACCATACTTTAATGCTTGTTCTGGGACCTATTCCTGAAAGGAGCCATTGAATGCAAGTTGTTGTTCGCCTTGGTTACTTCAAGTCGCAGATAAGGAACTCCGAAGGAGAGGGTAGATTCCAAGAGCCCCAGTATAGAGCTTGAAGAAAACCGAGACATGTATTGTCATTGCAGTAGAAGCCAGAAAGTTGGAATATCATTATCGTAACCCCTTTAAGGTAAATTATAGGGGATCCTACCGTTAATCCATATTCCAACTTTCTGGAGTTCCCTTTAGGTTAAACCGGCAACCCTGAAGGCAAGAATCCGGAGGCTGAGGTCCTCAACCCTACGATCCCAAACCCTGAACCCGACGCCCTAAACCCTGAAAGTCTGCGCCCTAAACCTTAAAATCCTAAAAAGCTTAAACCCTGAACCTTAGAACGTTAAACCTTAAAGCATAGCAAGCTTAAATCCAAAAAAGCCCAAAGGGGCTTAAACCCTCAAAACACACGAGGATGAACTAAACCCTTAACAACCCTAAACAGCCTAAACCCCAAAAAAACTCTAGACAGCCCAAACCCCGGAAACCTTTCGAAGCCTAAACCCTTCTCCTTGCGAGGAGATGCCTCAGCGTCTCCAGCGCTACCTCGGAAGCCAACCAGCCGATGTCACAGTGGCCGGTGGTGCATTGAAGGACTCCTTTTCCTTGGTTTGGGCTTTATAGAGCTTTGGGATTAAGGTTGAGGTCGACGTCTCCCAAAAATTAACAAGAGTTTTTACCTACAGCCCCTGTTTAGTTGTCGTATACTGTCCCACGACACCCTAGTCTACTATTCAGGCCCGTATATTCGATCAGCAGCATTCTTATGATGATGAAGATCAGCATCACCATCCTCAGTACCAGCATCACCATCATCGTCATCATCATCGTCCTCCCCCAATTCAGCACCGTCGCCATCACTGTACTGTAGCAAGTTGGCACAATCTGCTTCTGCTTATGTCTTCACACCCAGACCCTAAAGTACTCTAAAGGCCTCAACCCCAAACCAGAGAACTCCGTAAACTTTAAAATATTATATAGTCATGATCAGTTTCAGCAGCAGTACGCAGACAGGATGCCCGGGACTTTGTGCCAGCTGCGAGCCAGGTGGAGCTCATCTGCTACCAGACGCTTGGAACCGCCAAAGATACTTCTGCCTGGAACCCTCAACCTTACAGCCCAATCTCCCGCCCTAAACCTGAAGCCCTAAACCCACAAACTTACCCCCTATCCCCTAGCCTTTAACCCTTAGGTCGTCCGTGTCATTCAAGAATCTCCGAAGCTGAAGACTAAGCAAGCATCGCAAGCCCATGTGGCCTCAATCCAAGAACAGGGAAGGATGCAAGTCTGAGCGGGGCGCTCAAAACCCCTGAAGCACACCCCAAGCTCCCTCAAGTCATCAAGCAGATCGGACAGCCCCAAGGCCCTGAAGCTACTGGGCATTGCCTTGTCCGAACCCGCTTTACAGCCTCGAACCTGGAAGCAAGCATAAGCACCGCTCTTCAACATGGGGAAAGCCCTAAAGCCAGAAAATTCCCGTGAAGAAACAAAATGGAAATGCGGATCAGCATAAACTTAATCACCATGATAACCGTACTAAAAAATATTGCTTGCAGTAGTAGTAAGCATAGTAGTAGTATCAGTACTCATAGGACCAACTTCCCAGGTGGGCCTTGTCCAAGCAGGGCATCCGCAACTTGGCCCACGCGCTCGCATTGCTGGAGCTGCGCGATGCCGGCTCGGAGAGCTCCGCGAGGCGGGTGCTGTGTTAAATGTTGGGGGTTTAAGGCTTTGGGTTTTAGGATTTAGGGTTTCAGGGTTCATGGTTTAGTGGAAAGCAGAAGGTGTTTGTCCAAGGGGTCTTTGCAGGCCTTCTGTTCAGATTTAGGCAGGTCGTGGTGAGGCTTTACCTGGGTTCGTTGCCGGTTTTATATGGTCTCATTATCGGACCCTCATGAGATACCTCTCCGACCCCTATAGTGGAGGTGACTGTAGGCCTCAGCCAGAAGTGTTACCGTTAGCTTTGTCTTTACGATAATCGTCATGAGAACCTGTAGTAGTTTGAGGAGGGGTGGTTGGGACTCCTTGTAGCAGCAGCAATGACAAGCATGAACGATCACTCCTATCCTTCGCAATCTTAGTTTGTCTAGAGGTTTATACATCTTTGTTGCTCCATGTACTTCCACTGCCATTGTGAGCGTTGTGTTTGCTGGTGTGCTTTCTGCCGTTTGTCGGTTGTGACAGGAGTCGCTACCACAAGGATCACCATGTTGCTGCGAACATGCAAGTAAGCAGTCCTGTCACAAATATTCGGTCACTTCGGTAGAATGACACCGCAACTTGGATTGGTTGCTTCACTGCCGTCATGAATACCACCAGTTCAAGCATTCTTTGCTTGTTTGCACCACGCCATCGTTCGCTACTACAGTGCGACAGCAGTTTCGGACAGCGGGACAGGCACAATCATGCAATCATGTATGTTCGGATATGGAGGAGCCGAAATTGCCTTGCATACTTCTACAAACCCAGACGCTGAACTTAAAGCTCTAAGCCTCTAAGCCTTAAACTGCCTCAACTCGACACACCACGACTCGCATCTGATGCTGGAGGCTGCTTGGAGTCCGGGAGAACCTCTATGAGGACAAAGCCTTCCTAGAATCGCTTGAGTCGTCTGCGAGACAAAACAGAGCCTGCATGCACGAGTGCGGTGTCGGTGGCATTTGGGACGAACTATCGTTGCAATACTAGCAACGCTCTTGTCGTCACCGTTGCATGCATCAACACAACCCTTAGCACGATCACCTTCAGCTCTCATCTCCGTCGTCATACTCATATGCATATTCAGGGTCATCGCTGTCATCGTCGTGGCCGGCGTTGTACTAATGCCACGGCCAAGCTCAGAAACTTCACGTCAGCTCTTAGCGCATGGCATATCAACAGCAATTACGGGAACGGTCGTCGTTGTGGTGCTTGTCGTGTCCTTGTTTGGGGTGGCAGTGGTTGTGTGCCGTGGGTAGTCACAGAAGAAGGCGGAGAAGGAGTAGGTAAATGTTACATGTGAGTTTCCGAAAATAGGGGACCTAGTAGGATCCTTATTATAAGGACCCCCCAAAAAGGTACCCCTAATTTTCGGAAACTCCCATATGCGAAGCCTCAAAGCCCCGAAAGCTTCGGTGGCTTTGTGGAGCTCGAGCTTTGGAGCGACTGACCTGGAACTCTGTATGACCCACTTCCTAACTAGGGCTTCGGTACAGAGTGTATACTTGCAGGACCCTAAAAGCCCTGGCTTTGAGCCTTTTTGGGGGTGTTTTAAACGAGTATATACTTGCTGAAGTCCAGGTTCTGAGCGCAGTGCGAAGAGCAAGGGCGTTGTCGCGATATCGACTTATGAATGCCGTACTACTGACATTCGATCGCTGAGGCATTTAAGTGATACGGTGTTTTCTCCAGGAAACTGCACATGGATCGTGAGGGCTAGACGTTTTTGTAATGAGAACCAGAGTCCTTCTAGCACGGTGAGCATGACGGTAAGGATAAGTAAGTATGGTTAGAGTTGTGATGCCGGTGTTGATGAACATCACTATTCGTAGCATTGCATATTCTAGTACTACTGTGAGTATTCTTTACTATTCTGAAGACCCCGAACTCCAAACTCAAAATCAAGCCCCTTAACTTTATCCTAGATCATATACTATACCCTAAAGCTTACATCCGAGACCCTAGAGTTACCAATTCCCAACCGAAATCCCTACAAGCCTGTCGAGTTTCGGTTCCTTAAATGATACATGCAACACATGTAAAGCCAAAAGTCTAAACTCTGACCCAAGCCCCAAGCTAAAAAACCCAAGCCCAAAACTATACACCCTAAACCCTAAACCCCTCTATAGTAGAAGCCAGAAAGTTGGAACTTCATTCTCCTCATGCCCTTAAGGTAAAGTAGAAGGGATCCTAGCACGAATCCTCCTAAACCCATGTTCCAACTTTCTGGGGTTCACTCCCAAAGAGTCCTATGTACCTGTATAGTAGAATGTATGGTTTCCATATTAGGAATTACTATTAGGATCCAGGGAAGTATCCCCCATAACAGTACATGGGACCCTTGGGGACTGTACGTCCTAAACCCTAAACCCTAAAAACTCTACACCCAGAGCCCTCCTTGCGGAGGCCATGTCGTCCTTGGTTCATCTTTCTCCAGATCTCCAGGATCGAGCATCTGGGTTTATATATATATATATATATATAGGTAGTTCTCTAAATTAAGGTTCCCTTTAGGGCCTTTATATAAGGGTTCTATATTATCTGAGAGACTTAAAAAGAGACCCTAATTCAGAGAACTACCCATATAGCGTTTGGGGTGCAGGGCTTCCAGGTGAATATGGGGGTCAGTTTGAATTTTTTTGGGCTTGAGTATGGCGTGGTATGGTACAGCATAAAACTGTATGTGAACAGTAGCATAGCCCAGCATTGGGACTAAAGTGGATTCTTGATGATTTTGTTTTATCCCCAGCGAGTTTTAAGGTTGAGGGCTTCAGGGTTCGGGGCTTTACCATGTCTAAAGGCTGAGGGATATAGGCCTGGTTCTTGTTTAGAGCGGTGCTGTCAGGTAAGACTAGTCGAGGGTAATGAATGGATCTCGCCGTTCAGGGTTGAGGATTTGAAGCTTCAGAGCTGCTAAGCCCTAAAGCACGCAGCATCCTGCACTAATAAGATTTGCAAGAGGTGCGGCAGTCGCAGCAATTGTGCATGAAGGGTTCCGGGTCCGAGGGGAAGGGGCTGTTCAGTGTTCAGGGCCAGTGGCTTAGCAGACTTAGTAACTCAGGATGAAGTCTTTAGCAAGGATTCATGTGTGGGAACAGGTACGAGTACGGGTTGAGTTGTTGGAAAACCGGGGTGCCATACCCCTGCCGTTCTCTGCTTCGCTGATGCTCCCAAGTCAACTCGGAATCAATGTCGCCAGGGCATCCCAGACCGTTGAGGCTAGGCCATTTGTTCGTGCCCCTTCCTCTAGAGGTTGACATTGTAGCTTGCACAGACCCCTCCTATCCTAAAGCCTTCAATGCACCGCCTACGCCGTGGACCCTCACTGCGCAAAGCACGCTGAGGTCCTGACGTACATTGACAATACAAAGGTCTACTTCATGATGCTCAGAGGCAGACAAATAACCCTAAGGGTCCATGTACTCATATAGCATATACATTGGCCTCAATGTAGTCCCTATATAGATACTTTGGGGCTCATGTATCTCTATATGGGTACATGGACCCTTAGGGTAAGAAGGACTCAGACGTCGTGCCCTCTGGGTTTCAACAAGCTTGTCCTTAAGCCAAAGAAGCCGAACATTTTAAGCTCGCGTTGTATGACTGGTATAGAGGCCCTAAACCCTAAACCCTAAACCGTTAGAGTGTACGCTTTAGCTCCACTTGTTTTCCTTTTTGGTGGTCAGAAGCTCCAAGTGCTAAGGGCCTCGAATGCTTGGGATTGAGGGGTTATTTAGGGTGTAGTTATGTTTAAGACCACTCTGAAGGTCAGGACCGATCCAGATATCGGTCTTGACTTGGGGGATGCAGGAGAATGAGCATCAAAGCGCAAAAGAAAACATATAGTGAGCTATCTTAGGATAGCTCACCAAATGTTTTTGCGTGTTAATATATTAATATATATATATATATATGTATATATATATATAGATAGATAGATATAGATATATATATATATATATATATATATATTATATGTATATACTTATGGCTGTGGACGTCTGAGGTATTCTTCGGAGCTATGCCTTTCGCACACATTCTGTTCAAGATTTCCTGGCCTACTTGCGAAAGCCGGTTTTGCAGGTGCTCTAAGAAGATAGACCTTTGGCCAGCATGTCAGTACTATTCCAGAACGTGTGTGTGTGTGTGTGTGTCTGTGTGTGTGTGTGTGTGTTTGTGTGGGTGCGTGTCCATGTATATAATCAGGCAGATATGTACATGGGTGGGCATATATGTAGGTAAGCAGGCACGCAGGTAGGTAAGCCGGCATGTAAGTACATATCTGTGTGCGCTGTGCGTGTGTCGGTGTGTGTATATATATATATATATATATATATATGTATATGTATATATATATATATATATATATGTGTACCTGTGTATGTGTGTGTATATATATATACATATATACTATACATATATATATATATATATGTGTGTATGTGTATACACACATGTATGTGTGTGTGCCTGTATATACATATGTATACGCACATGTCACGCCATGAGCATATGTAGAGGTAACCGTGCTTGCCATGCAGACACAGTATGCATGTCCACATCAGGTAACCTACTCTCAGTTTTGCATGTGCCATGGACAACCGCACTCGTTGGACCATACCGGGACAGCTGTGAGCCTGAGCCTGGATCCTGTAAACATCGAGTAGATCATTCTGACCCCTAGATGTACCTCTCCATCATCAAACATGGAATAGTTCACACAAAGCGCATCTATGTATGTGTATATCTGTATATAGACAACTAAACCCTATAAACCCTAAACCGCTCTCTGCCGTCACTTCGTTGAGCCCAGGAATGCCCGGTCGAAATCTGGCTACTTCGTCTCGGCTTGTGATAAAGCCAGGAGTCAGCAGCCGCTTTAGGGCTCGGGGGGGGGTGGGGGGTCGACTGGAGGGTTTTTGAAAAATTAGGGATCCCTAGAATATACTACCCGAAATGGTAGGATCCTTATTACAAGCATCCCAAAATGAGGTACCCCGTATTTTCAATAATTCAGGGTCCACTCCAAAATCTGTGGACACCCTATGCCTTAGACCCCATAGTTCCGAAGCGACCCGGCTCCTTAATTCCACATAGCTAAGCCTAAATCCCTGATAGAGAACTTATAATCTGGAACCCTCAATGGGAAAATCCATTATTGGGAAGCCTCGACCTGCCCGCCTAAGGGTCCCTATGATAGAACCCCGTGTAAAGGCCTTCCAGGAGTGTAGAATTCTCAACGAAAAGCCCTCGGCGCCTTCGATTCCCTAAACAAACATAAACGCCCTTAGTGTCAAGCCCGAAAACCCTAAACTCCAACCCCCCAACCCTAAACCCCAAACCCTAAACCCTACACCCTCAAAAACTTGTGAAGGAGGGGTGCCCTCGATGAGAAAGGGATTGGAGCTGTCGATCCCTGGAAGGACATCTTTGGATTTGGTCTTAGGTTTCTTACAGGGTTTAGGGTATAGGGCTGATGGGGTGCTTTAGGGAGAGTTTAGGATTTAAGATTTTTGTTTGATGGTTCAAGATCAAGGATTTGAAGTTTTTTTCTTGTGGGACTCTTAAGGGGTCTTCTTGGGTTTATACAGGTCTTTAGCTAGTTGGATGGCGTTGTATGGTTCTTTCGGAGGTGCAACGTTCATGTTGGGTTTGGGGTTGGGAGGTACGTGTTGCCGGGTTTGGAGTTGTGGGCGCTGGTTTAGGGCCTTGCGGCTTTCGGTGGCTATGGATTCCGGCTCATTCAGGATGGCGGGTGCTAGGAAGGCCCCCACCAGGATGATCAGATCCTTACGAAGGTTAGGGGCCCCTGAGCTAAAGCCCCAAGCCCCAAGCGTTTAACCCCTGTAGGTCCTAAGTTAAAGCCCTGAAAATAGCAAAACCCTAAAGACCTGAAGCCCTAAAAGCCTTCAAGCCCTTAATACGTAAAGCTCTCAAACCCTAATTGCCAAAAGACCCAATATCCTAAAACCCTGAAAGCTTCAAGACCCTAACATCCCAAACCCCAAAGCCTAAAAGCCCTCTAAAATCCTTAGGCCTCAAAGCTCTAAAGCCCCCCACCCCAAAAACAAAAACTCAAAACCGCCAATAAACCCTATAAAGCTCTAAAGCCGAAACGGAACCAATCCGGATCCTAAACTCTCAGCTGCACTAAACCCTTAACATCGAAAGAGCGATGACGGGCTGTGTTCCGCCGAAGACGCTGGCCGTTGTTGTTGCTTCCCCACTGGCAACCCTAAACCCAAAACCCTAAACCCAACACCAACAACCCAAAACCGCCTATAAAGCCCTAAAGCCGAAACGGAACCGCAGGACCATCTTCTCTCCATTGCTCGGCCGCAAGTTCGTCCAATCGATCTCGTCAATTCCTGAGTCATAGAGAGGCCTTGGGGGTTTCGGGATTTGGGGTTGAGGGATTTGCGGGTTGAGGGTTTAGGGTTTTTAGGGTTTTTGGGATTTAGGGGTTTAGGGTTCAGGGGTTTAGGTGCGAGATGGCGATCATTTCTTATTGCTCTTATACAGATCTTAAGGTCTTTTGTTTGCTTATGGCCTAATATTGAGAGTAGCTCGCCGCTAATTGTTTGGTCGTGACTTCTGGTTATTGCAATGTAGCCCTTCTCGTGCCAGGGTTCAACTTAATCAGGTAATCAGGTTTGGGGTTTAGGACACTGGTGAATTTGCAGATCAATACATGAGGGAGTATACGATTGCTGTTTATACCAACCCCTGGAAGCTATACCGCCGGTGGTAGGGCTAAGGTTCTTAAACGGTGGGTTCTTATACAGGACGTTCACTGTAGCATCGGATTTAGACTTGTGTGCTTGGGAGTTGGGCTTCGCATCTACAAGATCGTGTCAAGGCTGGGCGCGGCGGCTAGTGTCTGGACGGTTCATGTGGGAAGCCCGATGCAGAGTGCAGAGAGATCTGGTGCATGCAGTGGCCGGTAAACCCTAAACCCTAAACCCTGAACCCTAATCCCAAACCAGAACCGCCTACATACCCTGTATTCTAGGATACCTAGTTTTCTTCAGGATCTGTTATGTACATATATATATATATATATAATAGCTACCCGAATTGTGGAAGATCTACACGGGACAGGGCTGGGTTGGACATGGGCGCCTTCATGATTTAGACAAATGAGTGTGGGTTATACGATACAACAATTTTTAGAATGACCCTACATAATGCTACCAATTGGTATTATACAACAATTTTTAATGATGACCCTACATAATACGGTAGTATTACTCAGGCTTCCATATTGACCATGAAATTCCCCAACGCCTACACCAGAAGCCCGAATACCAGAACTCTTGAACAAGACCCAAGGTCCCAGAGGCAGAGTGGCTCGAACGCTTCCCAGATGCGTTGGAGGCTGGCACCGCCATGGTCCTTAATAGTGAATGCTTCTTGGAAAAAAGTAGGTAGTTGGGGGGGGGGGGGTCTAGGTGAACCCTTAACAAACCCCATCCCGCGGTATTATGAGGGGATTGCTTGACGCTGCTGCGGCTGCCACTTTCAGCAAGGTCAAATGCCCGAAGTCGGAAGATGAACAAACCCTGGATGCCCTGCAAAGCTAGAACTCTGACCAATTTAAAAGCCTAGAAATTGAATCTCAAATGCTTAAACCCCTCGCGTTGAAATATCGAAGCAGAAGAGGAAACAGTATCTATCCGACCGCTAGAACCCCAAATCTGTATTACGCAAGCAAGCTGACGTGCTCGTGCAGTTCATCATTGGTGTCCCTGCTGATGAGAAAGTTCAAGTCGGCAGCCCCCAGCAGGGTTTAGGCTTCGGGGGCCCGGGAACACTGTCAGCACAGGTTTCAATGCGAGTCTGAATATGGATTCAGGGTTTACGGTAATGTAGGTAGAGTCCGTCCTTGGGTTTCCAGACGTGGGCTCTGATCAGAAAAGCTCATGCAGTTAGGGCTACATGAAGAGATGTATTTCTGAGACGTATTCTAACAGGATGTTCGAGACTCGAGAATTTAGAATCATAGAACTCAGTATTGCCACACTTTGTTATCAGGTCCCGCGGACCCTAAACCATTAAACTCTAAACCCTAAACCCTGAGCCTAAACCCAAAGGTCTGTTTCGGATTTCACGGTTTGCGACATTTACCGTTTACGCGGCACTGGCCCAAAAACACAAAAACAAGTGGCCTCAGTCAAAAACATTAAAGGGAACTCCAGAAAGTTGGAATATGGAATAATGGTAGGATCCCCTATAATTTACCTTAAAGGGGTTACGATACTGATATTCCAACTTTCTGGCTTCTACTGTAACACCCGAATTCAGACATCCTCGTCCTCAAGACGCCGAAGTCAGGGTTCGGGTCTGGTGAGTCTAGTTGCTGTTCACGGGCTCGCTACCCCAAACCCTGCCTGACTACCAATACCACACGTTCTTATACACCAATAGAATTTGTGGGTTTCCGCAAAAAGGAGACCCTAATATAGTACCCTAAATGGTAGGACCCTTATTATAAGAACCCCCAAATAAGGTACCCCTAATATTCCGCATCTCCCATTTAGCTACATTCAACTTGGCCCAAGCCCTGTCTGAATTATGGCACCTAATGTAGGAACCTGATTAAGAAACCCTGGACCTGTAACCCCCAAAATAGTAGGGTTCATATAAGGAACCCTAATAAACGCCCAAGGTTTCTTAATCAGGTTCCTACATTATACCAGAGCGGGTTGGAAGTCTGCCAGCTCGAGTTCACGATTCAACTTTCCTGTTGACCCAAACTCGGCCTGTGAAGTTAACCGATGGATGTGCCAGTTGTTCGCAATTAGACAGTTTGTGGTTCTCGTTCGGCCGGCGGCTGCAGAGAATCTCTGGGCTTCTGCGTTTGGTCTTAGGCTTTCCTGGTATCGTTAGGTTCGTTCGCATTGCCTTAGCTTTCCGTGGTAGCCTGGGGTATTCCAGTGCTGTCCGTAGCTTCCACGTCGAGCAAAAGCATCTTGCACTTCAGATCTGGATGTTGTCAAAATTAGGGTCCTCTTTTGGGTACCCTAAATAATAGGTGCCGTATGAAAATAGGGACCCAAAAAGGGACCATAATTTTGACAACCACCCATCTTGGGGTTTAGGGTTTAGATTTTCCATATTGCACCACGAGCTGTTTTCATCTCACCGGCCGAACTGCACTGTATTGAAACTGGGAGTCATTTCAGGGTTTAGGTTTAGGGTTCAGGATTTAGGGTTTAGGGTTCAGGGTTTAGGGTTCAGGGCTGTTCGGTTTCGGGTTTAAGCTTTTTGCCGGTCATTGCATCATGCCACAGGCGCGGCCGAGAACAAACTGCCTGAACCGAACCCGCGAGTGGTTAAGGGCAAGGATTTACCGCTCCTAACAGCCCCCCAGCCCCACCCGGAACGTTGCCAAGGTCATAAGAGGCCAAAAGGGGTTGTAGACTGTGGGGGTTTAGTGGGATTTAGGGTTCCCATACGTAATAATAGGGTTCATATTAAGGAATCCATTCCCCAAGAATCTTCAACTCCCCCCTTTTGGCCTCCCATCACAAGGTCTCTTACATCCGCTTGTCGCTTCTGTTGAGCCACACCATCGCTTCCGTCAAGAAGAAGCTTGCGGACATAGGCCGGCATCCTCTCATGTTTCGCGGGCGAAGCAATCATCGGCGAGTTTGTTCAAGGCTTGGAGTAGATTTTACGAGGCATCTGGGGGTTCAAACTTGGGATGTGTGTCAAGTTACGCTGCTGCCCTGGAACTCTTCCCTCTTGAAGCCCGGATGCCTCGACGTCCTATCAAACGCAATCCTCAAGCAACGACCTGTGCCCTCAAACATGTACCCCAACCATGAAGTCATCTACTGCTGATTCTGGCTCCCCAAATTCGCACGCCCGACAGAGATCGAACCAGGACTAAATAAAATTGGCGTCCAGAGAAGACATTGAAGACTTCAAACCAAGACCCGTAAACCAATAGCCTTGCACACCCTAAGGCTCCATAGTAGTTCCTTTTTGGGAGTACCTTATAGGTTTCTACATATGAAGCCCAAAAAGGAACTACTCTGGAGCCTTAAGGTAAGGCCTAAATCCCAGAGTTGTCCAGGGATCCGCATTCCGATCCCCAAGATGCGGCTCCGTGAGGCTTGGAACGGTGAACTTTCATACAAGCTCTCTAGTATAGTAGCCTAAACACTCGGCAGTGCGAGTTTTGAGTGGGGTCCTATTGGTATGCAGGTCCGAAGATTAGGGGTTTTGACAGGGTATTATTCGGCTCGATGGTGTCTTTTCAGGGAGTTGTAGAGTTTTGTAACAGGTTCGGAATTGTGGGCTTTGCTTTTACTGTTTTTATGGCTTAGGGGTTCATTCGGGTTTGGGCATTTGGGGCTTTAGGTTTAATTTGAGGGTCCGGACGGTTTGAGGAATCCACCTTCATGACCCTAAGCCCCGAAGCCCTTAACCCTATGAAGGCCTTGCAGAGGTTTATGCTTCCTTTGCTGTAGCCTTCTAGGTTCAGATTTTTGCGAAGTGCTGATGCTGCACTCAAAGTATAAGTACTGCCCTGATGTCTATGTGTTCATACAGTAGCTACTTTGGCCTTAAAGTACACCCTATGTTGGTACTTTAGGGCCAAAGTATGTACTATGTCACTATGTCTATATCTATGTGTGTGTGTGTATGTATATATGTATGTATGTATGTATGTATGTGTATATGTATATATATATATATATACATGGGTACAATATACATACACTCAGGGTGTGTTGGAGTGTCTAGGCGGAAGCTTGTGACATCCTTAGCAGCAGGCGCGTGTGGGCTTCATGGCAGACGAGAGGACGGGGAACCGTTTGGATGAGGCTGTTGATAGTTAGGGCTCGTTTTGGGGCCCTGCAAACAAAGACGGTTGGGGTAAGGGTGGTTAAGGTATGTCTTCTTCAGGGTTTTCGAATATTGATTTGATCTCGAGCAACATCAGACTGATTCTGCTTCAGAAGTTATATGGGAGCCGTAATACCAGCCTTTTTTTCCAAAAGGTTCCTTACTGTAGTTATACCATGATATACCTTGAAACCCTGTTTCGTTGGAAGCCTCCCTAAGCCTATAAACATGGTACTGTAGTCGCCCTAAGGGCCCAGAGGACCGAGTTATAAGGTGCTTGCATTTTGGACGGTAGCAACGTTGGCTAGCATTTAGGGTTGTGGGGTTTCAGGATGAGTGGATGACTTTCAAGTACTTGAACCGTTAGAGCTCGCTATGCACAGGAGAGGTTCAATTCATGCGGTTTTGCTGATCGAGGACCTTCATCGACACAGGCTCAAATAACCCTAGACTTCAAAAGGAAGGGTTTTTAGGGTTTGGGGACTTAGGGCTTAGGGGTTTGGCGACAGCAAGCATGCTCCTAGGCCAGGCAAAAAAACACGAAAGTGCTTAAGCATCTGGCTCCTTTACCGCCGAAGCTTCACCGCGGAGCGTGGGCGTCAAGTGAGTGTATGTGATCTGAACTGAGGGCCTCCGGACGCCGCAGACCGCAGTGGAGCTCGCCGGCACCAACGACTACGAGCTCCTCTGCATGAGGCTTTCCGCTAGCCGCTGGAAGCCCATAGAGAGCTTGGATAGCACCTGCATCCACACCTGGGGCGACCTGCGTGCGAGCCTGGAGGAGCTGGTCGGGTACCGCGGCAAGACCAACACCTCCAGACTCGGTCTAGGCAACTGCTCAAAGTGCCTGGCTTGTCGACTGAGACAGGAGGCTCTAGCAGATTGGGCGTGGTCCATCTTTTCATCCTGTACAGGGATGAGGAGCCCGTGCTGATCAAAGTTGGGAAAGTGGCGTGGTCGCTACTCTTCAGCGACACCTCCATTCCCTTGTCCGCCTTGTCCATTATGTTGAACGATTACCGGCTCAGTTTCTCTGGGTTCGATGCGGCACACTACAGATAGAAGCTCCATGCTGCCATGGTGGTCCAGTCGGACACCGCTGCATGGTTAGCAGAGCAAACCGAAGCTTCAGTGAAGTGCGGCTGCAAGCCATCTTGCTTTGCATCAAGACTTCGACGTGCCATATAAAGTAAGTCCCCCTCCTGTTTGCCAGGACTTCTTAGAAGAAATCTGCGTCGGCTCCTCAAATAGAAAACTGCTTCAAGACCCCTCTCAAACCCCAAGCTGGCTCCAATGCTTCTGTCGAATAAGGGGCCGGTATACCCAAGTCGTGCTTTATAAGGACCACAGAGTCCACATATATTACCATTATGGCACATCAGGCCCTAAAAGGCCATCCCTATGATGGTTTTAGGGACCTAATGCCCACCAAGCCCTAAACCCGGGTCTTCCCTAAACCCGAAACCATAGTAACCATAGTAGTGAATACGGACCCTCTGGGGACCGGAAAGACCTCCAGATGCAGGACCATGGCTTTCTACAACTTGAGCGGGGGAAAGCTCCAGTCCTTGTGCTGCAAGAAGCACCGTTCTACCCTACACCATTCGAAACCCTCAAGCCCTGAACCTAATTAACTCCGAAACCCGGATGAAACTATGCCCAACAACATGTTCCAACTATTGAGTCCCCCGTACCACATGCACGAAACCCCAAATTGTTTTTTTTCGCGTTGGGTTGAGACCCCAGCATGAGGGTACAAAGGATATTAATCATACAGAAACGAGAAAGTTGGAACATGAGGCTTCAAGCTAAACAGCCAAACCTTAGACCCATAACATAAGCAATAATGAAAATGTTCGCGAGAATAAACTGTTCTATTGTGCTATTCCATGTGTGTTGTGTCAATTATTCTGAGGTAGACTTCAAGATTTCGATTTTAAGGGTTTAGGGCCGAGGCTTTCTGAATGAAGGAAGCCTGGTTTGATGCTTAGAGCTCGGGGAAGAGGTAGTAGGGTTCAGGGTTTGTAGAACTTTGGTTTTGGTTCCGGGTTTCCCAGCTTTAGGGCTTGTAGCGTTTAGGGTTTAGGGGGCGGGGAGCTATGGTGATGGATTTCGGGCTTTTGAGTTGGGATTGGGTGTTTAGGGCTTGTCTGGAGTTTTGAATCTGGCTTCAGGGCTGAGGCTTTCGGCAAGAACTATCTTTTCTTTATTGAAGGGATCCCGGACGTTTCGGGCAGGCATGGCATGTCGGTGATGTTGGAAAAAGTTCGGGTCTAGCATGCAGACTGCAGAAATCCCGCCTCGAAGAACATCTTGCTACAGCATCTTATGTTAATCGGGCTCAGAAGGAGGCTGAGTAAATCGCGGGTTTTAAGAGATTCAGGGCGTCGCCGGGGCCAATGTCTTCACATCAACCCCAAGGATCCACGTAATGTAGGAACCTGATTAAGGCACCTTGGGCCTTTATTAGGGTTCCTTACATGAACGCTACTGTTTTGGGGTTACGGGCCCAAGGTTTCTTAATCAGGTTCCTACATTACCCAAATTGTATAGACTTTGGTCCCAATGTACCTATATATAGGGAGTACTTTGAGGCCGAAGTATATAGTATACTTGGCTACGTGGACCCTTAGGGCAACCAAGTGTATGAAGGCCTCAGGATAATGCATGGAACGAAGCAACAAGACACGACACAAAGATACACAAGTGGTGCAGCAGAGGCTTTCCCAAGTCAGCATGGCGTGTGGCTACTGACCTTCAAACTTCTAGAATTCTAGAGCTGTTTAGGTTTCGGGGATTTAGGGATTGGGAGGGTTTGGTGGTCCCCTCTTGGGGTTTGACGATGTAGCAAGGCGGCAAAATTACACAACAGCCTGCCATCCGAAATGTGGTATGCAAGCTGGAAAGGGCTGGTTGTCAAAATTAGGGTCCTTTGTTGCGTCCTGATTATAGCACAGCACCTTACAAAAGGGGACCCTAATTTTGACAACCACCCAAAGGTTGTTGGAGAAGCGGCGTGCAGGGCGCCGATATGCGTCCAGGTCACACGCAGAGGCCTGAAGTAGCTTCCCGCGGAATCTTCGCCAGTTTTGGTAGCTGATCTTCTGAAGCCCAGAAACCTGGGTTTCATGTGTAGTCCCTACCCTACGGCATGATTCCGAGGTACCGGACCCTTCGGGGGCCTTTGGGCATTTTGGGGTTATCAGCATAGGATTACAGTGTCGGGTAGCCGTGCCACTTGAGTGAGTTGAGTTGCTTTCAGGAGTGGAGAACCCCAAGCCGCAAAGGCCCTAAACCCTAAGCATGCATTGTAATGTTGCTCAGCGGGAATCAGTTTCCTTCGACAACATGTGCCTTGAATAACCATCTAGGCACTGCTCGAAGCTACCACAACCTACTGTACTATAAGGTGGAATCAGATAGTCTCCCACATACTAACCTAAGCTGCTACCCCAGACCCAAGTACCTGATTGTTGGGCCCCCTGGAGCCTGAGGGTATGGAGTTCATTCATACAAGTTCAAAGGGAGCTTCACAGCGAGCTATGACCTGTACCCGTCATTGTAGTTATTGCCTTCTTCGGCAACCCTGTTCTATCGGTAGGACCTTCATTAATAAATGAAGAAGCCAGGCATCCCAAACCGTGAATGACAGTTGAACCTACAGGTACGCTAAAAACAGAAAATCCTGAGGCTCCAAAAACGCCATACTGGAGTCTCAAAACCCGATAATCCCAAACTCCTACGCCCCCACACTTTAAACTTGATGCCGCCTGCGAGGGCAAGAGAAGGCATTCAGCAAAACCCTCACACCGTATAAGTTGCAATGTGAACCCAAGGTGCCATGAGTACCCCTAAACCCTAAAGATTGAAAACCAGTCGTTTCCTGATGGGTTTGAGGGACTTCCTGCTTCGCCCTGTGTTTTCTAGTGGCGAGGCCTCAGAGCGAGTGCTGCGCCGCTGAGTCGAGAATCCTAGACTCGGGCGAGGCGCGGAAAAGGGTGGTTACTGCAGTCGACGGGATTGCGGGTGTAGGGTTTCGAGTTTAGGGTTTATGGTTCAAGGCTTTCGGCTTGAGGGGGCGAGGGGTTTTGGATAGTATGCACTAGGGCTTTCGGAGTTTAAGGGTTTTGGGGCTTTGGGGTTGAGGGCTCAAGAAAGATTGACAGCACACAGGCAGCAAACAGCCAGCTAACCCAACAACGGTAGCAGTATACACGGTGGAGTGCGTCGGTGGGCTCCGGGTTTGTTTCTCTTTGCATGCCTACGGAGAAGCAACTAATTACATTGGATCATTCCGATAATCGTCATACGCTTTGTCTTGCATGCACTCTTTCACCTATGAAGCGAATAGCCGGGGCTGAATGTATAGCAAAACATATAGTGTCGCCTTATACGCCCTATACAGGTATATTGTAGACTGTGCCATGCACCCAGACCCCGTTGCTCCTACCGCAAAGCCCTCTAAAACCCTTGTACAACCCTGCACGGAACCCTTGTAACACCCTAGTCTGAAAGTGCACAATATTAGTATCGCTTTATACTCCCTACACAGGTACAGAACCCTTATGACACACTATTATTCCTCTTAATGCCCTTATCGACCCATGATCCCTTTCAAAGCCCAGGGAGTCGGTGATGAGTCTGAGAGGCATTTGCAAGAGGTCTGTAGTGGCAGGACCCATGCATCAGTAGAACACAAAGGCCTGTTGGGGTTCTTAAGCTCTATATGAACCTCTCATCGAACATGTATAGTAAAACTCTATATGAAAACTTCATAGGCCTTGAGTCAAGTCCTCATACCCTAAGTTCGTTTGGAACCCTACTGGCCGCTCCAAAGGATCCCTTAATGAACAGGTATACCCAAGTCCATCCGTTTTCTCTGGTCTGAAATTAAATCGAGCACCGGAGGTCGGGTTCTTTAGGCTTAAAGTGTAGTGGCCTATGGCGTGAATCGCGTCAGCAGACCAAAGCCCAAACAACAAAGCCTGACATGTAGCCGAAACCCCAAGTGTTTAGGGTTTCGGGTTTAGGGTTTTAGGGTTTGGGGTTTAAGGTGTAGGGTTTCGGGTTTAGGGTTTAGGCTTTAGGGTTTTAGGGATTTTCAGTTTCGAGTCCCGACCCAGCACCACCCGAAATCAGAGCCTTCCCCATCTTCTGAGTTCGAGGGGGGGAAGCCTGATGCATGGACCCTATTCAAGAGCCCTAAGGGTCCATGTACCCATATAGAGATACATGAGCCCCAAAGTACCTATATAGGGACTACATTAAGGCCAATGTATATACTATATGAGTGCATGGACCCTTACAAAAAGCTTAATTCACCGTAGCGGCCCTGGGCCGTTCGAATTCGAGGATCTCTCTGCGCAGGCGATTTGGGTTCGCAAGGGTTTCGGGGTAACCAACCTCTATGAACCCTCAACTTTGCCTGTGAAGAGTAGAGAGAAGAACACCCTGAGCCACAGAAGGCTGAGTTTAGCCCCACGACGGAAGAGCGCGCGAATCTCCGGGTTCGGTTTTGGGGCATGGGGTCGGGTTTCAAACTACCGCCCCCAAACTATAACCAAACTATTGGGTGTTAGGGTTTTGGGTTTATAGAGTATTGGGTGCAGATTCAGGGGCATCGAAACCCTGCGGGCTGTGGTGACGAGAACTGTCCAAAGACTGGCTACAACGACCCTAGCAAGCCCATCTCTCATCTAGGATTTAGGGACTGGGTCGTGCCATATCCACATCCCCGATATACATAGTTTATTTTGATATTCTGCACCAAAGCCCTTCCGTATTGTAGACCACTGGTTATTAGACCCCCTTCCCCTAGCAAGGATTATCATGGGGGATGCTAATTAATTTAAGAGCGCGCACAGAAAAGAAGAGTCCGGGGTTCACCTGAAGCGTTAACGCCCACACGAAACCTTATACCAGAACCCTGATGTCGAACCGGCATAACACCCAAACCCATACATAACAGAACCCGTCAAGAAATCCCTTTATCCTACGAGGAAGCCCCGAACTCCATCGGAAAACCATGTAATGAATTACTTGCAAATGGAGGATACGACAACTTGAAACGATTCAGTTTCCACGTACTATTGGTTGCTCCAGGTAAGTATATCTCATAGTTGCACTCAATGTGTATCCTACAGGTCTTAGCCCAAAACTGAATACAGCTCTCTTCCACGTGTCACGCTGAAATTTTCGACGGCACTGGCTGTGGGAATGTCGGTGCATGAGCTGGCAGACCGGATCGTCATCAATCGATTACCGTCGTGATTTGTTGTGCTCTAACCACCGTAATGATTGTGATTATTGTCATGGTTATTTCTGCTACCCAGTACCATCGTCATCACAAACATTCGTACGGCTGCACTGCGTTATAGTTGTTCGTTCACCATGGATGGGGTGATCCTTGACCGAGTGAAGGTCTCTTGAGGCAATGTATTGCTTCCTGAAACTGATTGTACCGCTTTGGTAGTGATGATGAGGAAGGCTGATGATGACAATGGTGGTGCTGGTGATGAAGATGATGACGGGATGCAGGAGAATGGCGATGACGATGATGTTGTTGATGATGGTGCATATAACGGTAATGATGAAGATGACGATGACGATGATGGTGAGGATTATGATGAGGAGGAGGGGGATGGTGACGCTGATGATGTTGATGATGATGAGGCGGAGGAGGAGGAAGAGAAGGACGAAGAGGAGTGTGACGTGGATGATGATGCTGTCTTTTCGTCCAAGGATGCGAGCTCCCACCATTTGCTATGCTAGTTAAGGCATTTCGTCATCATCCGGTTAGGATTGGTGAATTGATTTGGCCGGCATACAGATCGATGTATCCGTTGAGTCGAGCTGTCATAGCAACTGTCATTCCCTGTATATACCATCATCGTGGCCATCAGCATCTATGCTAGCAGCGTCTTTTGGCGTTATCGGGACTAGTCCTTTCGTCCTTTTTCTGGTCGTCGTCGTTGCGGTTGTCATCGCTTTCATCTAAAATTTTGTTGGCAAGCCACCATGAATAGAGAGTGCTATTGCGTCTTGCACATTTTGTATTTCGGCAAAAACACAATGGAATAAGTAAGCATGTTGTTACAGGTTGAGGACAATGCCATGGATGGTTCTGTCTTGGGCCACCCCAAGCCCCAGCAGTGTGAACCCAGTGTTATGCATACTTGGTCTGCCTGCTTCTGGGAGCTGCGCCAACATCCCTTCGGGATGTTGGTCTTGGGGGTAGGAACCTTTCTCCCCGGAGCTATCTGGGACTTTGAGAAGACAGGGAGCCCCTACTACAGTACGGCTTAGAGTTCATGTTTTATGCGGTGTTTGTATACACTTCTCAAGCGTATAGGACTGTTCTTATAGCTTCCACCCGCAGGAAATTTTTCATTCTGAGAACCGCGCATCTGAAATATCTCGAACCCTTGGCCTGAAAAGCCCTGCCGCAGATGGATCATGGGGAGGGGGAACTCACGCTCCCGGCTCTGAATGCAGGACAAGAGACACATGGGAGTTTCGGAAAATAGGGGACCCTAATATAGTACCCTAAATACTGTAGTAGGATCCTTATTATAAGGACCCCAAAATAAGGTACCTCTAATTTTCGGAAACCCTGGGTTGCTAGCAGGAAGAAACCCAAGCAGAACAAATATTCTGGAATTGGAAAGCCGATGATAGCCGATGCCCTGCAACCCCCTGAAGATTTGAAAATAAGATGCATGCAAGGGTTCCTTTAAAAGCACTTTCCGTAGGGTTCCTTCGTAGAACATACCCCCGAAAGCATATTCCAAAAAGGAAGGCGACACAAGTTGACCGAAGAGGTGCTTGCCTTGGCAATGACCAATTGTGACGACCAGTTTTTCGAAGGGCACGGGAATCATAAGACAGCTAAACACGGCTTGTTTGAGGTGGCCCCAGATCGAAAGGGGTGATCCGAATCACTAGGTCTCACTAGGCAAAGTTGGCGTCGCCAACGGGATGCGACTAGTGCCCAAGGCAGGTAAAATCAAAAAGGCCCTCATATTCCAGAACCGTAGTAGCTCCCATGGAGAACCCCTTTAAAAGGAGCTCTTTGAAGGACCCCTACCAACATTATTCAGGCCCCTGTATTTCGGATTTTCTGGGTGAGCCAGCATTCGGAGTCCGAGAGCAACTTGTAGCCATCACCCACGGCCCTGGGTTCGCTCAAAAGCTGCCTCAAGCCGTCAGGAAGAGATTGTAGCAGCGTAGTTCATGTCATTGTTAATAGATATACCAGTGTTCTATATCTACCATAGCATATGTCTCCATGTTAAAGCGTAGTGTACGAGGTTATGTTGTGTCACAGTAGATTATGGAACAAGCGCCGGAATATATTAAGCAAAGTTTCATTATAGAGGATTGTTGAGAACCCTGAGACCAGAACTGCAAGGGTATGTGAAGGGTTCCTGGGTTCCGATAAGGGCTGGTTTTAATGGCTAGAAAGTCATTCTAGAGCGTTGCATGTTACCGTTTTCAGTTACTTAAGTTCGGGTTAGATACCTAGTTTTCTCATGCCCTGGTTTGGGGATGTAGGATTTGATGAAATGTTTGTAAGGCTGTGCAGACTCCTAGTACCCATATTGTAGCGTAGTTCCATACCCCGGAATTTCTGTCTACAAAGGCGCCTCTAGTAAGGTAAGTAGAAGATAAGAAGGAACCCACAAACTGACCTATGTAGAACCCAGGGAAGCCAACCCTCAAAATCCAAGGCTGGGCCTTGCGGTATTTAGACACTGACGTCGCCTAAGCCCTAGGGTTGAGGGTTTAGCTTTTAGGGTTTGGGGTTTCGGGTTTCGCTTTTAGGGTTTAGGCTTTAGGGTTTGGCGTCTAGCTTTTCGGGTTTGGGCTTTAGGGTTTAGTAAGCCTATCTTTTCGGGTTTAGGCTTTGGGGTCTAGGGTTTGTCATCCGGCCAATCCGGAAGCCCAATCCCCTCAAGCTCTACCCTCGATCCAACGCTTCTGAAGCCTTTATCCCAATTTAAAATGCTCGTCTTCTCTGACGGGCCTCAAGATTTGACTCGATTTACAAGTCGACTGGTGTTGAGCTTTTGAGTTTGGGTTTCAGATGATGATCCTTGGTATTCTGCTGGGGCAGGAGCCAATAGTTTATGGATTCAACTTCGTTTGTCTCGGCAGACCTCCTTGGCAGAGCATGCCCATGCCAAGTGTGAATGTCTGGAGGTGGATGAAACCTAAACCCTGAACCCTAAACCCTAAACCGTGGGCAGATATCTTGGTAAGCCAACTAGCCCGAAGTTCTATCTTCCTAAGCACTTTGTTACACCCGAATGTCTACAATCCAGAACCGAAGCCCTCATTAACCTGCAAGCTCTTCGGGTTAGGAGTTGCCATAGTTGCAATTGAGCTATCAGCAGACTCGGCTCAGTGAGTCTGCCGGATTTCAAGAGCCGGCCACAAAAAATGACTTTGACAAGCTGCATGCCAGGATTTTGGCCAAGTTAGGGCCTTAAATGCTTAAGGCGTATTGGGTTTCGCGTTGTGCTTTCTCGGTTTTAGTAGGTTGGGAACTGCGAATTCCTAGTTTGATTCAGGAAAATTCTTCTGATGAGCTTTAACTGTCGAAGTCGTTCAGGGTTTAGCGCTTAGGGTCTCTATAGCCTAGATAGTGATGGTTTCCCCAAATCTGTTTCTCGAATGGTAGGCCTCGAGCCTACAATTCGGGAACTAGGCTCGAAACCCTAAACCCCACACTTTGCTTGGTTGTATTCTGATGTGGGCATCGGCATTGAAGTATTTCCCAGGTCCTGCTTCGCCCCTGACGGTAGCATGCTACCTGTTTGGAGATAGGGTTTCATAGTGCTGGGGTTTATGGTTTCGGGTTTGCAGTTTTAGCGATTTGGGCGGGGGAGGGGGGTTCGGACTTTGCTTTTCAGGGTTGCCGATGTCCCTTCATGCCGTTCGGGTGAAGTCTTTAGGGTTTAGGGCTGCGCTCCAGGATTCCACATCGGTTGCATTCAGGCAGACGGTAGCTAGCCATTGCTGATCAGGTGCTTCCAAGCTTTTTGCCCCATTTCTGAGCCCTGAACCCAACGCTTAAACCGAACCGCCAACTGAAACCCAGAGCCCTAAACCCTAAAACCTAAATCCTAAACCCTGAACCCCTAAACCCTGAACCCCTAAACCCTAAACCCTAAACCCTAAACCCTAAACCCTAAACCCTAAACCCTAAACCCTACCTAAGGCCCTAAAGCCCCAACCCAAGATCCGACACTCGCAACGCTAAACCTACACCCCAAAGCCGGGATCCTGCATGGAGGGTTAACTTACCTTTGGTTAGTAGGGAATGGAAGAATGGTAGTAATAGTCGTTATATTTGTACCCCATTCTTCCTTGAAAGGTAAGTTAGGGAATGGAAGAATGGTAGTAATAGTAGTTATAATTGTACCCCATTCTTCCTTTCCCTACAAACCAAGGGTAAGTGGTGCCAGCCGCCTTCCATTGCTTTGGAGGTGACCCGAAGCTACAGCAGTGTCAGCAGCTGCACACTGAGTCAGAGCTTGGTATTTTCTTCCAGGGCTTATAGGGACTTTGGGGTTTTCGGGGTTAGGGGATTTGAAATCTGTGGTTTGTAGGTTTTTCGTAGTGTCTCACAAGGGTATTGTATGGTCATTCTACACGTGTGCAACTGTTCATGAGTTCTAGGGGCTTTTGGCGCATACCTCAAAATTTCAATCACTTAATCCCGGGTCGTTCCCTAGGGATCTAAGGACTCATATATCAAGGCTTTTGGGCCCAAAGACCATAATATATAAGGCTTTTGGGCTATTCAGATCCCCAGGGGTTTGGGATTGTCGACTGGAGATTTACACGAGGAGTCAGGCCCGTGGAACATCGCAGATTACTTCAGAAGCACCGCCTCCGCAACCATAAGCAGCAGATTGAAATGCACCCATAGTCAACATTGTTCCTGTTTTGGTCTAATCGATTAGGTATACATATATATATATAAAGGATCTTGACTTACAGGTACCCCCCCAAGAAGAAGCTACAATGGATACTATAGACAGAGCATGTGGTACTAGTAGGAGATGCCTGGAACGCAAGACGACTCTTGGCATGCCCGGCCAACTAGCTTGCAACTGTGACAGCAGATACCTGGGTTACCGTGTAGGCTTGAGCAGGGTTCTGGATTAAAGGTTCGTTTAGCTTGAAGTTTAGTCACAAAGCGTCGAGTAGATAGCCTCTCGCGAGAGTTCGAGGCGTCATGGTTGTGTTAGACTCTATGTCATTATGTCCCCTAAACAAATAGGGCTTGACCAAGACCCTCGACTCAAGAACAACGAGTATAACTAGTGCCGGCAACGATACTGGCAACCATGATTGGCCTGAATCGCGTTTTGCTTGCTCAAGCCGGCAGAAACAGTCTGTGCCCAAGAGCGGTGTGCTTCGTCATGAGCCGAGGCACCGATGTCCAAATTTTCGAGAGAAATGGACTGTCACCATTCAGGGGGTTCTCCATGTCATTCGCACGGGGCGCTGGCTGTGCTGTCGGTTCCAAGTATCTTTTGTTAGAGTGCTATGATGGCGACGATGACGAAGTCGACTGCCACCGTGATGACGACGACGACGGCGAGAGTGATGACGGCGCGATGATGACGATAACAGCGACAAGGACTAGGACGACGCCAACGCTGACGCTGCCACCGCGACGACGACGACGCCAACGACTTTAGGGTTCAGGGTTCAGGGTATCGGGTTTAGGGTTTAGGGTATAGGGTTTAGGGCTTAGGGTTCAGGGTTTAGGGTTTAGGGTGTCAGGACCAGGACGAGGTCGACGGCCCCTCATGTTTGTTTTTTTTCCAGCCCACCCCTTGTAGGACAACACCTGCGAAATCCAAAGTTAGGCCTATGCGCAGGAGTGCTTCCCAAGAGTTGTCGTAGAAGGCCTTAGAACGATCATGTCGGTTTAGGGTGTTGCGTGTTCGGCGAAGTCGATCACGACGGCTTTAGCCCTTATTTTAAACCGTGCTCCAGAGGCCTTGTGCGCAACATGCCGCCTACCGCTGCCTGAGATACCTTTTGTGTGGAGGGGTAAGCGGGTTTATGGTATTGCAAGTTATTGAAAGATACCTCACCCCTAAATCCTCAACTCTCCACTGTAGTCACTGTAGTTCCTTCTCCTTGGTTAATCAACCAGTCTCACTTAATGTGAAGGACACTAAAACAACAAGCAGCCAGGTGGGCAAGACGAAGCTACATTGACAGTAGAGGTGAATCATCACACACACTCCTCAGCCCCATCACTCCTCCTGGCACCATGACTGCATTCTTGCGAAGAATCTTAAAGCTAAGGTACCAGAATAAGGAAATAAGCTTGTTTACGATAGGTCCCTATTCCAATACTTTAAATTAAGTTCCTTAATTAACCCAGACCTGGCCCCTTAAGCCTCAAACCCCCAGCCCCACCAGAACAAACCCTAAGCCCTTAACCAACCCCAAACCATCCCGAACCCGACCAGAAAACCCGAAGCTTAGCCAACCCCGTAAACCCTAAACCCCTAAACCCTAAACCCTTAAACCCTAAACCTCTAAACCCCCAAACCCTAAAACCCTAAACTCTAAAGTAATGCTACCGACGACTTCAGGCCGGTTTCCCATGGCGTTGCGCCTCCTCCTCCTGGCTGCCGGCCAAGCCGTGCTAGGGAAGGTGCCGATTTTCAGATTTGGGTGGTTTAGTGGTTGGGGTTTTGAGGGTTTTGGGCATTTAGGGCCGTTTAGGGGATAGGAGTATATGGCTCGTTTCCTCTTTCTGCAGGCTTTAACTTATATAAGTCCTTGTTGTGATTTTAGACTTCTGGTTCGCTGGATTTCGGCAGATTCGTGCGATCATTGGACTTCAGGGTTCCGCAGTTTTCTCGTTGTGGAGTGGCAGCTGAAAGCCTTGTTCCTTGGTACTGTCGATGGTATAAATCCTGCATTACCCATAATCGGGAATATACCATAATTCCCATAGTTTAGGGTCCTTAAGGTAATGCAGGATTTATATCATCAACCGTAGGGTTCAGGGCGCCAGGATTTGCGATGTAAGGAACCCCACATCTTCCAAGATCCCGTAACTCAGGAATATATTTTACATCATATCAGGGATCCTGCTATAGTCTTATGTATATTCCTCACCAGAAGGTCCATATATATATATATATATATACACACACACATATTTACTACCATTATGGCATTAGGCCCTAAAAGACCATCCCCATGATGGCTTTGGGAACCTACTTCCAAAGTAGTGGTGTATATGGACCTTCTAGGTTGACTTGAAGGGATGCACTAATTTAAGCCTCGAGCCCAAAACCCTATATAAATCCTAAACCTCAGACCCTGAACCCTAAACCCTAAACCTTAATCTTAGGGATCTTGGGGAAGGTCTGGGTTCGGGCTCGTTGCGCTTCGGAAATGAGGGGTACCTTTAAAGGGATCTTTTAAAGGTTCCTTAAAGGGATCTATAAGAGTTCTATAACGGGTTTCGGGTTTAGAGTTTCGGAAAATGAGGGGGAGTCACCTTATTCTGGGGTCCTTACAATAAAGATCCTACTATTTAGGGTGGTTTACCTTATTTAGGGGTCCTTATAATAAAGATCCTACTATTTAAGGTACTTTACCTTATTTGGGGATCCTTACAATACAGATCCTACTACTTATAATACTTTATGAAGGTCGGGGAACCTCCCACTCCTTTGTGGAAGTTCCGCACATTGGGAGACGGGTTGCGTTTGGAACATGCCGTAAATTCGGGGAGGAAGGGGGGCTTAGAATTCTGAGCGAAACCATACACTCTACATAGATTTAGTGATTGAGAGGTCGTTGGGCTTTCTGTGAAAGAAACGCTAAACCTCGCCTGGGGAGTGCGAAAGCCATCCCAACCCGAGGCCTTTGCTGTAGTTTCAGCTGGTTGAGGGGTTTTGAGATTTCAGATTCCGGATTTGGGGCTTATGGTTTCGGTTTGGGGCTTTTAGTGGTCTCGGGATTGTCCTGTCGAGGAGGACCTTGAGCCGTCGTGCGCTGCTGCGGGGGCAAGCTATGTTGACCCCTCCGTCCCGCAGGTTGGGGGACTGGAGAAGGGTTGGTTTAGCCTGGGATGGTGATCGTTGGCCCAAAGGGTCCAAGTATCATCATGGGACATACTTAGACCCCCCAAATGCCCTATAAGTATATACCAGGATGATACTTGGACCCTTTGGGTGGATTTGGTAATTACGGATCACGTTTTTTGAGTGTCGGGCGTTTGCAACCTGAGGTCTGGGCTGAGGTTTTGCCTAGTTCTGCTTTGGGGAAGATCTGCTCTCGAATTCGATTTGGGTCATTACGTAGTTGCTGGCAAGTTTGGTTGATTATCAATGTCCCTTGTGGTCTCATGAGGGCCGAACAAGCTGTGACCCAGACTAGGATTTAGGACGTTCATGCTGCGGTTTTGGATGTTGGCCGCAAGGCTTCAGGCTTCCTTTTCGAACTCGAGGTCCCTGACCCTACGAGGGTTTCTTCAGAGTTTCCAGAGTTCGTAAGAGTTGGGATTTGAGTTCGAGCTTTAGGGTTTTTCGGATTTCGGTTCTGGGGCTCTCTGAATCAGGATTTCGCCCGGGATGCAGGATTTAGGCTTTAGCTTAATGGCAATTTTCTGCGGTTTGGGGCTTCAAGAACTCAGCGCTGGAAGCTCCAAGCAAAGTATCTCAGGGAAGATTCGAGTCAGGCTTGAGCTTTAACCCAAAGGGTCCTAAGTACCTATACGGCTTATCAAAATTATGGCCATTTTCGGTGTCCTAGGCTATAATGTTGATCAACCCCCATATAGTAGAATAGTATGATGTGGGGAAGTATCCCCCATAGCAGTACCTGGGACCCTTTGGGTTAGGGACCTTACGGCCCAAATCCCCAAGACCCAGTCGAAGAGTACGTGCCCTTTAACCTTTGCAGGGTAGCATGATCCCTGTATAACCCCAAAGGTTAACCTTGAAATCCTCTATAGGATACTGGGCGAGTAAGAAGACCTTGGCCCGAGGTTGTGCCCTTGACTCCAATCCTGAACTTTAACCCCCGAACACCCCCGAGCCCTGCCCTAAACCACTAAAGACCTAAACCCTAAACTCCGCAATCCCTTATTTCCCTTGGACCCTAAACCGCTACATCCTTTAAATTCTTGAAATTGTTAAATACCCCCACCCCCTTGCCTCGGCGTCGTAGGAGAATGGCGGGACACCCGAGGTCGCCTGGCTGCAACCGGGGCGTATGGTGAATTAGAGGGGGGAGGGGGGCTGCCTGGAGACGACGACAGAGTCTATAATATAAGGACCTGGATAATTAGAATAGGGTTTTGGGGTACCTTATACTATACTTACAGTAAGGAACCCCCATTAGTATATGTTGTTGTTGTTGGTCGGACTCCAGAGCCCTCATTAGGGCGCGTCCAAAATTGTTGAATTCGGCGTGCCTGTGAAACGGAGCCCCCTCACATGTAGGCAGTAGGTTTCTGCTGCCAAAAACGTGTGGCAGTGACTCGAGGGCCCTCTTTAGACTTGCCTGCTATGTACTGCTCTAGCCAGGTCACAGTTTCAGCACTAGGTGTGAAGTGGCAGCGGAGCTCTGACAACAGCACTGTCTCGTCGTCTCCTACTCCAGCAGAGCGCTCTGCCGCAGAAGGCAGGAGTGGCCCGAAAGTCAAGGGGGCTGCTGCAGGTGGTGGTCTTGCAGCGAAGTCCTTCCAGTGACCAGCACGGACTCGGTGCTGTCGTCGCTTGGAAGCCGCCTCGACCTGCATGATCTGTGCCTTGGTCAATGGCGGATGCAGATAGCAGCATCGGAGCAGGCATTTGGAAGAGGCCTTGAGATGCTGCTGGACCTGAAGGACTGTACCATAGTGTTTGCCACAGGCACTACACACTTCCGAAATCGCATAATGGCGTGCGGGACTCAGCAGACCATGAGTCTTCGCCATGTGCAGGTGTAGGTGCTTCCGAAGGGCAAACTGCTTATGGCATAGGTCGCACTTGAAGTCGAGCTGTGTATCTGCAGCAGTCGCAATGTCCGGCGTGGGAACAAGCGCGGAAGCAGTAGATTGATGGGCGAGATGCCATCTCTCTAAGTCGCACAAGAACAGCTTGCTAACTTTGCGGAGTGTGCTGGGCCACCATTGGGGGCTGGAGACGGCCGCTTCAACCAGTGCAGCAACCTCACCGCCCGCGGGTAGGACATCGCGGAGTGACGGGATGAACAATACAGCGTACTCCACATCTGCTCGCAGCTGATCCAGCCAGGAGGATGCTGGATGCAGAAGAAAGTGATTGACTAAGAGAGCAGCCAAGTCCATGGGGCCACTGCAGAACAACTTGGTCAAGAAGGCGGCTCTGGCTTTAGCAAGCGCAAGCGGTGGAGCGGCTGCCCCCGCCCTGTGGAGAACCTCGAACGAATGGGGTTGCTGCTCTGGTTTGGAATGCCGAAAAAGGTTGCGCCAGAGACGCACGTACTGCTGCTCCCAAACTCGCATGTGGCATGCTGCGCGGACGATCAGAGCAGCCCCGGTGTGTGTGTATTTGGATACGACGAGGGAGCTGAGGAGGGTACGTCTCACATTGATCTGAAACTGTTTTGATCCAAAGAACGCGCGCCGCAGGGGCTTGGCGGTGCCCTCTGCTCTTGCAAATCGATGGAACAAATCTGGTGCTGGTGACGAGTTGGAGACGACTATACCCCCAAGGTGCTTGTAGGCCGAAACGACAGGCAAGACACAAGTAGTGCCCTTGCAGGTGTCGACGACACTGAGTGAAGGATGGCCTACCTCATCGAAGACGAGGAGGTGGCTAGCATCTCTTTTGACAGCCTCCGACAGCAACAAAGCTGTTTTCTCCTCGCCAAATTTGAGGCACATGCCAATGCTGGAGGCATGAGACACCAGGATGGAGGTGCCCCGGCAGGCGGCCTGCACAAGGGAATGGGCATCAGGGGCAGAGAGGGGCCAAGTAAAATCATCGGCCCAGGCAGGATGTCCAATGCCACAATCCAGGGGACCTGCAAACCAATGTGGCTGGGTTGTGGCCACAGCAGGTGGGCAGTGCAATCCTGCATCGGCCAAAATTTGCGTGGCGCGCTTCAAATAAGCTGCGAGGGTAAAGGAAAAGAGGAGGTCTGCCAATGGGTCTCCTGGGCGGGAGCCTCGGTGCGTTAGGACCAGAGAGGAATAGTTGCTTAATCTAAACCAACTGCCAGTGAAAAGGTCGCGGATGATTTCAACATGATGTTGACAAACTCCCTGCTCTGGCAATTCAGAAGCGGCCTGAAGGTGGTGGTACAATTCGTGTACTGCAGTGGGGGGAAGCTGAAGGGAGTGCAGCAGAGCCAAAAAGTCTTCATCAGTGTCCGGATTGGGCACGAGACATTGGCGAAGCACTGTATAGAAGGCAGCAGCGAGATCCACGAACACAACCCCCCATGGCTTGCGCAGACCGTCATGCAAAGCGACAAAACTGCGTATTGCAAGCGCCGGCGTTTCAACCCCGATGCCCTGGCGCACACCAAATTGCATCGTCGGTTGAGTGGCGATGAGGTGTGGTTTAAGTCCGGTCCTAAGACACCTGTGATATATCTTCGCCGGCACTGACGAAACTAGAATGGATCGATAGTTTTCACATGTCAGTCGTGCACAGGCTTTCTTTGCCAGGACCATCAAGTTACCTCCTCTCCAAGCTACTGGTTCCTGCAACTGAAGTGCTGATTTCAATATAACAGGAAGCAGCTGCCGTGAAGTCAGGGTGGTGCAGGTTCGGAGGACCTCTGATGTGATCCCATCTGGTCCTGCAGCCTTTTGGTTTTTGAGGCCTAAGACTACCTGCTCGATCTGAACCATCGAGGGGACCGCTGAGCAGTCAAAGACACAGGGAGGACCACGGGCGGCCATTGCCCGTGTCTTTTGCAAATAGACGGCTGGCGTAACATCCTCACCATACTCCTGGGAAGCAAAGTGCTTCCTCCATCCATCTGCTCGTGCTTCTGCAGTGTTGGCAACCGTGCCATCATCCAAAATGAGTGAGGGCAGCGGAATGATGCTGCTCCGCCGGGAGGAGCGTGCAGAAGGAAAGGCTTTTCGGATGGCCTTGTAAAGGTCCTTGGGCGTACGCAAGTCGAGCTGGGCAGCATTGTGCACTAAGCTGGCTAGGTACTGCTGGCGGTCCGTAGCAACTGCAGTGCGAAGACGCTTGCCGAACCATCTGATCAGCGCAGAGGCAGTGGCGATGCTGTAATCCATAGAGCGCAACCACCGGTCTGCTGCGCCTGCAGTCCGTGGTGTAAAAACTGTGTCCCTTCGATGGTGCAGGAAGGCAGCGAAAACAATCATACAGAGTCGCTTGCGTGTTTCCTGGGCCTCCTGAGAGAGGTAGCGTCGCAGGGCTTGTCTGGTTTGCACGAGGTCGTGAGTGGCAGCAGACAAATATGGCTGCTGGGTGAGGTCTGCCTTGTCGGACTGTAGGCTGGCGGCAGCAGAGTGCCAAGCCTGGACGAGTGAATCATAGTGTTGATCGACGTGGGTGCACCAGCTAATGGTAGGCACCTGCTGAAAGACCTGGAGGGCAGCAGCTGTTTCCTTGTGAACAGCATCTGGACGTGAGACCCGTCGTCGGTTATCGAAGTACTGCATGGCCGGAAGGCGTCGCTCGAACTGGCACTTGAGATAGACCGGAAGGTGGTCTTCTCTTTTTTGAAGGAGCTCTGTGTCAACGAGCACCTTGGTGTCGATCGAGGCGGCTCTCCAATGGCACGGCAGGACGATGTAGTCCAGCCTGTGCCAATAGCCTTGGGGGGTGCACCAGGTTCCGGAGGTACCTTGGTGCACTTCCTCGAAAGTAGATGGTGCGAAGCCGTCGATTTCAACCAAGAACTCATGAAAGAGTGCACCTCCCTCGGTTTCCTGTTCGAAGTCAAGCGGGCCTATGTGAAGTGATTGCACACTACCAACCCTCGCATTAGCATCAACCAGAACGAGGTAATCTGCACCTTCTGGCCTTTGGCGGATTTCAGCGGCTCGCTCTTTCCAGAAAGCAGCTACATGTTCCCATGGGGTGTGTGCGAGAGAGGGAGCATGAATGACACTTACCTGGAGCTGAAATCTAGGTGCAGAAATCGTAACGACAATATGTCGGTGACTGATATGGGTAACTGCGAGGTGTTTTTCTTCAAGGAACAATTCCTGCTTGTCACAGACTGCGAAGGGCCGGGTTTTGGAGATCCAAAGGGCGCAACCTCCAACACCAGCCTCTGTGGCGCTGGCCTGGAGGATGTGGAAGTCAGCATCAGGCTGGCAGCAGTCATTGGGCAAGCGGGTTTCTTGCAGCCCTGCAAAGAGCACGGCATGATTCAGCAGTGCTTGTTTGAGGACACCTTAATTGCGTCCTAACAGGCGTAAGCCCGTCGGAACTTCAGTAGCACCTGCGAGTCTTGGGTCCTTCAGAGTAAGGACATTGGCGGTGACTGCGCAGACCGTGAATGTGACGCTGCCGGCTGGCAAGCGCTGTTGCCTGAGACCATGCATGGGTGGGGACAGGAAGGACTTGCCTTGGGCCTGCAAACGTGAGGCCTCCGTTTCGAAACTGAAAAGGGTAGGTATGTCCGAATGGGTGGGCAGGACTGCCCATGCCCATTCGAGGTATGGGTGTTGGCTGAGCCGCCTTGGCCACAATGGAAGGCACCTATTCCACGGATCGCTGCTAAGGCGGCGCGCCCGCTTCGCCAACTGATCCACAAACTCGTTTTGTAGCTGCCCGCTGTGACCGGCAACATGGTGGTGTGTAAGAGACGCACAAGTTTGCACGTATTGACGGAGGCACGCGCAGAACCGAGCAAGTGAATGGTAGGGCCCGGTGGCAGGAAAGGAAGCAGCACCGAACACCCCTTGTCCTGCGCTCGTGGCGTCATAGTAGAACCCGGCGACTGGGCAGATATGGTGACCATGCTCGGCCATCCATACGAGGCCCCAAGCAAGTCCAAGATACTCTCCTGTCAGGGCTGTATCGTCTACCTCGGTAAGGTGGTAGGGAGTATTGCAAGGGGTGGCTTGTTCGGCAGCAAAGCCGATCAGAAGAGTCTCCTGTCCACAGTTAGCCCAAACGGAAATGGCCCACGAACATGGTGTCACATCTTGGGCAGAATTTTCGCCACTTTGGGCTGAGCCATCTGAATAGATGCTGAGTGAGTCTGGTTGAGGACAGCCGGCGGTATGCCAGGACTGAAACCGGGCAAATTTGGCCTTTAGTGCGGCTGGAACATGGTGGTCCCGTAGTAAAGGTTGCAGATCGGCATCAAGCCAGTCCTGACCTGCAGCAAGCTTGTCCCGGCTGCCGGATACGGGAAGGAGCTGTGCTATGGCAAGAGAAGCTGTTTGATGCTCTGTGAGCGGTACACTGTGTTCTAACCTGATCTGCTGTGGTTGGCACTGGTGTGCCAGCCTACGATGGTGCGCGAAGTGCTCATCAAGTGTGTCAAGCAAAGTGCTGGCCAGGAGGAATGCTGGGCAACCTGGCCGCTGTGCTGCTTCCTCGAGCAGAGTAGGGCCAAGAGCACTGTTGCAAAAGGAGCTGTGAGTATCGGAGCTGGACGTGCAGCTATTGGTTGATTGAGCTGTCAACCGATCTGGTTCCGAGGCAGAGTCAGGAGAGCCATCAGAACTGTCGTCCCCGATCCAGAAACTGACAGCAACAACGGGTGTGTTCCTGCAAGGGGTAGGCAGTGGCCGCATACAGGTCGGTGCTGGGAGACCTGTGGTGAGCTCGGGAGCACCAGTGTTTACGCCTGGCTTGACTTGAACCCCAACGACCGTTTGTGCTTGCCAAAGTAGGCAGAGTACTCCGTAGACAGCTAAGGGGTGGTGTCGCAAACGGCGACACTGTTGTTCCGAGATGACACAGACTAAGGCACTGACTAGGAGATCTTGTCTGTGCTGGAACAAGCCAACGCCGAATCCTGAACTCAGCAGGAGGATAGAGGTGAGACCAAGGCTGCCAATCAAAATGGCGTGCTGGATCATTCCTGGGTCCCACGTAACTGCTCTACTGCTGGCAGGAAGTGACTTGGCTCGAAAAGGGGCCTGATCAAGCCATTGGGTGTTGGGGGGTATGTCGATGGGTACGGAGACCCCCCTTGTGTCCGAGGTGCCACTGTCACTGTGTGGCACGTTGGGTGTGCCTCCCGTGTCGGCATGATTAAGTGACGGTTGAGCACTGTGGTCTGGTCCAAGACTGGCATCTGAGCCTCCCTCAGGCGCTGGAGGGGGCTGTGGCGGCAATGACAACGGTGGAGGCTGATGGTCGGCCTGCATGGCAGATGTCCTTGGTAACAAGACCAGGGCTATAATTTCGCCGTCATGAACCTGAATGTCCTGTATGAGCGGCACGGGTGTTGCGTTGAGCCGTGCGAAGCCCAATGTCCTTTCGGAAGGGCAGCGGTGTGCCAGTTGTTCTCTGAGTGGCACATGAGGCAGAACTCCATTGGGTGCATAACGCCAGGCCAACCCTAGGAGAAGGGGTCGCAGATCGAGAAAGCAGATGACTGGTCTCACAGTGCGTCTGTGCCGCCTACCTGGGATAGCGGTGGCAGCTATGAGCCCCTTCATGATACTGCCTCTGTGCATGTGGTCGACTATTCCGGGGGCGGCGATTCTCAAGGCTAGAGAATTCTCAGCAAGGCCAAGCCTGAGCTCCAGGTCTTGCTGGATGACATGCCTACGACCACGCCGTACCAGAAAACTAAAGGACCCTGCATCCGAAAGGACCCAGGTGTGATCCCTGAAATCCCCAGGAAAGGCAACGTTGGAGTTCCAACCGGCTCCATCAGCAAGCATGTCTTCAAACAGAGCAACAGTGAAGTAGGGATGGTCTACTGGCAGGATCTGGATGAGGTCCCCAGTTTGCAAGTGAACACTCTGCCCGTCTAAAATGGGCCAGGGAGTATCCGCGGCATATACTACAACATCTGTATCTGCTGGAAGCATGGCAAGATTGAGTAAGTCCTGGCGCGTAACTTGTGTGGGGACATCGAGGCTGAAAAGTCGCCCATCAAGTCTGCGCAGATCGAAACACACAAAATGTCCTGAGTGTTGCCAACTGGGGGCAGCAAGTATGACAGCATACTCGACGGCAGGCTGGATGTGGACTGCGTGTAGCTGGGGAAAGCGCTGCGTCGCTGCTGGATGCCGAGCAGCAGCAACCCGGCTAATGGCTTCAGCAACAGGCAGTGGTGGCTGTAGTCTAATGGTGATTGGCTCTGGCAAGTACTCCGGAGCTAGCACAAAGAACAGTGCGTCAACAAAGGTGTTGGCACTGGTGGTAGCAGAGCTGGGAGGTGCACCTGTCTGGTCGTCCAGCACAGGATCTGTAGCATGCTGCGCGGGTAGCTGTTGTGCGGGTGTGCTGGCGGGTGTAGTGCTGGAGCCAGGACTAGCACCCGTGCGCACGTTTTCTGCGGAAGTCGCACCCTGCTCCAGAGTGGGTGTGGCTGTGGGAGTATAGACAGCTGTCAGCACTTGTCCCATGGTAACTGGGAAGAGAAAAACACCTGGTGGTATCTCGAGGAATGTAACCTCTAGTAGGGGCGAGGGTGCTGTCCCAATCGTGCGCACGAGTTCAGCGACATCCAACAGGGCTCTGTCAGCACGGGCTGTACACCACCCCAGCAGCAGCGGACGGCAGTCAATAATAACACAGGGATGGGCTTGGCTGTCTGTGAGCTGTGGCACCGCGGCAAGTACAGCATAGCAGTGATGTCCCTCAAGTTCGACATTGCTAAGGCTGGGCACGGCAGTAAGCAAATGGAGGTTGTCTGCAGGAATGCCAAGCGCAGCTCCAATGCCGGAGCGGAGAGTGGTATTATCCTCACGTCGGATCCGGTAATGTGAGGATTCATGCACCAAGCAAAAGTGTGCAGAAACCCCTCTGGCTGGCAGGGTAGCATCAACGGCCCAAGTACTGTGGTCTTGCAGCATTTCGTGAATAGAGAGATTGTGCATCGGCTGCCCTCCTCTGGGGAGTAATGTGATGGTGGTGCCAGGCACAAGATGCACAACTGTGTCTGCAGGCAGGGGCAAAGATTCTTCCCCAACAAAGACATCGACCTCTATGTGTTCAGGTGGTTGTGCCAGGATGATGAGCTCGTGCAGGCGAGCATAGGCTGGGGCAACGCAAGCGAAAAGCCTGCCGTCGACTTCTAGCAGGTCGATGCACACAATGTTGGCGTCGACTCTCCATGAGGGCGCGGCGACACAAATTGCAAGGTCAACAAACAGTTGAGGAGCAATTGGACACAGATGTGGAAAACAAAGCAAGGACTCCGGCGATCTGGCATCCTGTATGGCAGGTTTGGCATCTTCGAAGATCGTGGGCACTGCTAATGCAACAGTAAGGATCTCCGGAGTGTATGCAGGAGCGAGAACAGCAAAGGTCGCCCAAACAGTGTGAGAAGCTACAACATCACTCGAGTTGGGCTGCTCAGAAGAAGTCTCGTGATCAGGCAATCCTGGAGCTTGCAAATAGCGCCAGGGCTCATTGAGTCGGGCAGCTGTGCGGCGCAGTGCTTGGAGCACTGTACGCTCTTGCGGCGTGCTGGGGATCGGCTCTGTTAACAGCTTGGCAGTGACCGTGTCTGGCCCGCAAATGTGGTGCCCAGGACCGGCGTCGCTGACCTGCATAAATGCAAAATGGGCAGGCGGAGCCCAATACTCAATGTTTTTTGAAGCAAGGGCAGGTTGCTTGGGCTTCGACGTTCTAGTCAGGCTGTCTCGGTCCTCGGCCGAGGTCGGGGAGGCCGCGGAGCTGCTCCTAGGAGGGGTCCTACTCCTAGATCGGGCTTCAGGATTTTGGGCCATAGGGGGGTCTGGGAGGTCTGCAACAGAGGTGTCATCCGAGTTCGACGTGTCACTGTTATCACTGGGATCGTCTGGCCCGGAGTCTTCGTCGGAGGAACCCTCCTCGCTGGAGGTGAGCGGCACATATGTTGCTACGATCACTTGACCTGGCTCAACCAGCAGGAATTCTCCCTGATCGTCGATGGGTGCCCCTTCAAGTTGCACCTGAAAACCTTCCGGCGCAAAGTCAGACAGGCTGTCTGCGAGATCGGAGTGTCCGATCCGACCGTCTGTGGCGTGCTCCAATAGCAGTCCCATGAGGAGAGGCCTCGCATCGATGACAACAGTGCTACGACGGGGCAGGAGACGGCCTGGTGGCACTGGCACTCGGCTGATAGTGTCAGAGACTGCAGCAACTGCAATGCACGGGTATCCATCGAGTGTGACATCTTCGATCATGGGTTTGGAGATCTGCACAGTGAGGCGGTCCACATCGTAGCCGAATGTTTCAGCCAAAATGTCAAGGTGCGAGCGGCCTAGAGCGCGGGTGGGCCATGTGAGCAGTCTGTGCCCTCTTTCCATTACGCAACAGAACCTCCTGGCGGGCTCTGGCTCTGGAAAGGCAGGATTGCTCTCCCATCCTCTTGCAGCCATCAACATCGCAGGGAGGATGTGGCCTATGCGGGCTGGCTCCCCTTGCCGGACAAAGAACACGCATCCGGCGGGCTCAACATCCACAAGCTCAACCGGATCAACTGGGTGCGGATGTCCAAAGGCGAAGATTGCGATATGTGGAGGATCAGTGATGCCTGCAATGCGGCAGAGCTGGGACCGACTGACCTGCCACGGCGCTGACTTGACAAAGACACGGCCGTCAATTGCTGTAGTGTCAATACAGATGAGCGGCTCATCTTGGCACCAATGTGGCATGCCCATGACGACCCCAAAGTGACTGAAGGGCTGCGGGTGAACAGCAAGCAGTTGAGAAAACTGTAAACCCTTTTCATGGTCCCTCGCCTGGTCGATGGCATGTAGAGCTTCGTCTACTGTGGCTGGAACTCTGAGCGCGATGCGGACGATCTCTGGTGCATGGTCTAACATAAGCACTGCAAAGGTAGCCAAAAGGATGTCGGGCGGCTCTCCTTGTTCCTGTCGCACGTGTTCAATGTGCTGAACATGAGCAGGTGCAGGGACTGGCCTGGGAAAATGCAACGGAGGGAATGCTTCAGGCAGAATAGGCTCACCTCGTTGAACGGTATTAGATGGAAATCTGAGGGTGGCTGCGAATCCGGGCAGTTCTGGTTGCATTTGGTCCGTATCGCAGGTACCGACAGTCTCTGCGATATTCAGAGTCCACTTGGCTCTGTTAAGGGCTGCATGCGCACCCTCAGCCTGGATGGCGCAGACATTGTGGGCGATGAAGAGTATTCTCCAAAGGCCCTTCCAACGGGACGCACCTGAATGGCAGTGTCTCTCTGTGCTGGGACGGGACAAACTACATCGTCCTTTGTCCGGGGCCCACTGCAAAATTGGACTAGCGGGAGAACCTGCACAGCCTAGGGCAGTCACGATGGCATATCGGCCTGCAATCAGTGGTAGACAGAGCATTTTGCGAGATCTCGTGCGCATGGGATGCAATGGTCGTAGCATCACCCTCATGAAGCTGCAGAGGAGGAGGAGGGTGAGTGGCATGACTGAATGTGTGATGCTCTGGCAAAGGGCTACCCAGGCCCCAAAGGCGGTCGGGAAAAACATGTGCCTAGGATCCCTAACCACAAAGGGGAGGGGCCTAAACCAAAAACTAGGGTCAGGGGGAAGATGCAGGGCGTGTGCCACATAGGAGGGCCCTGGTGGGATACAGTCAGAAGGCGATGGCCCCAGAGCAACCGATGCCATTCTTGTGCGCTCTTCGACTGTGTCCTCCAAGGGGTGTGAGGCGGCAAACGTGGCAAAAATCCAGCCACGACAAAGAGGAGACGAAAATCCATGATCCGGGGGAGCGGGTGACAGACGAGGATTGAATGGGAGGTCCCCTGGTGTTGTATCAAAACTGCTGACCTGGCGGCACGCCCTACAGTGAGACCTCAGGTAGCCGGGACCGATAGGCACCTGATGACCGAATACAAGGCATTGGCCGGGGTGCACTGGACCTGTGGACTGACACCCAAAGTCAATCCCACTGTCGGGGCACCACAGTCTGCCAATGTACTCGGCACCAGAGGCCTTCGCCACAGCCCCCTGAGTCGCTGTACACTGTCCGCTCAGAAGAGAGTGGGTTACTCCATTTTCATGAACCCTGGTGATGCATGAGTGGCCAAGTCTGTGTCGTCCTCGTCGTCGTCGTTGATGACCAGTTCTTCTGGCCGGCGGATCGTGGCTGCACTGGCCTCGGCACCCGTGTTGGCAGCGTCCACGTTGCCGGTCGGCATGGCGGCCTGTGCATCTCGAAAGGCTTGCTCTCTTTTTTCTGCGAGCTTGTCTTCGAGGGTGCGACGATCGAACTGAGCGGGATGTGGTGGAGTCCTTGTCTTGACCGAAACACGCGGTGCCGAGGCCCCTTTGGCTTTGTGTAGGGCAGGTGAGGCTGCCCCTGGAACAGCAAGTTTGGTCGGCTGACCTGGGGATCCGACATAGGGAGGAGCTGTTGGCTCTCCTGACGGTGGCGGCTCCGGCGGACCTGTTGGCATGGAAACGCCTGTGGGTGTGGCACTCAGGCCCTCGTGGGGCCTTGTCATCCTTTCGGGCTGCCCCTGCTGTTGGTGCTTCTCGGTTGGCACTGTATACGTAGGTGGGGGAGGCACTTGCGTTGGGGCAGGTGGCTCTGCCATTGGAGCGGGCGGTGGTCGCCCTGTGGCCATAGCTCTTCGCCATTCCGCAGCAGAAGCTTCGTCCACGGCTACTGCGGGCCCCACAGTTGCCTTCATTGCACGCTGCAAGATCGCAGCAGCACCTGAGTCTTGGTCCTCGGCCTGCCATTGTGCATGCATCTCGTCCCACTCCGCATCCATGGGATCGGGCACAACCTGCTTTGGCACCCCGTGTGCCACTTGGAGTAGAGAAACTCGTTCTGAGTCCTGTTGCTGCAAGGCCGTCTCCACGTCCGTGTGGAGTCTCTGGAGCTCCCTTTGGTAGCGGAGCTTCTCTTTGCGCCAGGCTGCTTTCATTCCTGCTTCGTACTCCGTCCATAGCCGATGGCGCTCTTCGATCTGATTCTGCAAGGAGAGAACTCGCTGTTCTGCCTTCCTTGTGCTGTTCAGACTGGTCTGCAAGGCCTGAGTGAATCCGGCAGGTCGGGAGGGGGCTGGCTTCTCTGGTTGTTGCCACCAGGCATTCTTCCAAGCATCCTTGCCTTTGTTCTGGTCGTATGCAGGGAAGGCCGGTTCCTGCGACTTGTCCTTGTTGGAGTAGGCACCATGCCACACATGCCAGGATTTGTCCTGCTTGCCGCGGCCCCATCCTCCTCTGCCCATCGAATTGTAGCAGCGAGGAGCCGAGTGGTGTTGTGAGAGCCTTTCCAGATCCCGCCTCCTTGGCGGCTGGGAGCAAGCTTTAGCGTGTCTGACCCTCCTACGGGCCTTTGAACGCAATCGCCTCAGATTGCGGTGCCAGGCAGGACTTCGTAAATGGCGCGAGGTCCTAATGGCCAAAGGAATGTCGTGCAGACTTTGTCGTGCACTGGGGCTCGAGCTATCCTCCCCTGTGGAGGTGTTCTTGAACCCTCCCATTAGTATAGGTAATTATTTAGGCTTCTACATTGGAAGTGGCGCCACACGGAATGTTCAAGAGGACTCGCGTCCCTTTGGAGCCCCTTTCAATCGCTCTCTCAAACGCTCCATGTACCCATATACTAGGTACCCAGGCCTTAAAGTACGTATGTAGGGACCCTTTTAAAGGCCTAGGTGCCTTCTATATGGGCACATGGAGTCTTAGGGTCTCATGGTTTTGCTGAGCTTCGAAACCACCATCCCGAAGTTCGGTGCCCCAACGTCAGGGTTTTGCCCACAGAAGCTCGAAAGCCAATTTTTTGTTTGCAATGATTTTTTCTAGCTTTACCTGAGGAGCTGTTTTCGGTCTTGACAGGTAGGTTTCGCTTCACCACAACTGACCCAAACCCAAAGCCTCATTCCTTGATTTAGCTGCGGAGCTTACGCATGAGTTTGCCAAAACAGAAGCTCCCTGAGTTTGATGAATTCATGCTGCGACCTCGCAGGCCAGTAGTATGTTCCATTTCAGGTGCAACCTTTCACGAACGAGCAGGTCATGACCCTTTAAATATGAGAAGTGCAAACCATCCAAACTAGCAGTTAACCTCAAGCCCTCAAGCCCAAAACTCGTCACCCGGGATGTAACAAGCTTGGCGAACCTTAAACCCTATATAAGACTCTAAATCCTGAGCCCTTCTAACCGGGTTTCGGGTTGTCGGATGGGTTCCCTTTTAAGGGTTTGGGCATCTCTTTTCGCTGCTGAGGATGCAGCTGCATGCCAGGAGCTTTGTGCAACTTGTCCGACAGGCTTTCGGAAGGATCCGCCATACCCAGAGCTGCATCCCGTAACAAACCCAGAAGCCAGGAGATAGTGTCTTGAGAGTTGAGTAGACTCTGCACTTTGTGGCTTGCGGTGTACCCCTTTCAAACGGGTAAGATTAACCTGTGTTTGCCCTACGGCCCTACGAACTCCCTGCCTAAGTCTTTATCACACGAACTGCTATACCGTAAGTGCTTGAATGCCAAACAAAGCAACATTGGACATTCTGATAATCAGCACGGTATGTATATCCTTACAGTCCCGATATGGTCCAGGTTGCGGAATTTCAGTATCTATCTGTTTATCTATCTATCTATATAGTTCGCCCTCTCTCTCTTTCTATCTCCCAGCTTGCAGACTGTATAATCAGACGGTCTATGAGGGTGACTTGGGGTTTAGGGAACGGGGCTTAGGGGTAGTTACGGGACCTTGGATTTGCAGGGGTAGGGCTGAATTTGTTGATGGCTGCTTCGGGATTGGTTTGGTGCTATTGTGCTTTCCCATGATGAGGGGCTGTAAGAGGTCTGCTTTAAGCTTCAATGCTTGTTAAGCTTCTTGTGTAGAACTTAGGGTTTGTGTGTGTGTGTGCGTGTGTATAGAGTTTTTCTTTGGGGTTGTAATGTTTAGGCAGTAATGATTTCGGGTGTTACGGATCTTTAGGTTTATGTCCTTTCTTTTTGTTACAATCATTACGGCATACAGCACAGCATACAGACGATGCATAGAGCAAGGACTCACGTTTGCTGCGAATCTTCCAGCAGAGCCCCGTGATTGTGACATCCCTCCACTTGCAGCCCGAAACCTTCGTCGGAATTCCAAAATCCCAAACCCTGAATCCTAAAACCTTAAACCAAGAAATTCTCTCCGATCTGAGGGCAAGACGCCTGGCTGCGCGGTGTTCACCTTCTACTCGGACAGCAAGGTTCCCTAAGGGAAACCTTAAGCTTTAGGCGTCATCATCAACGTGGTGGTCACATCGCATGTAGGTGTCCTGGTCCTATGGGTTTGTAAGAGCTTTCATAGGGCTTTATGGGCTTTTACCGAACATAAGGTACTTGAGCTTGCGATGGAAGACTGTAGTTCAGTAGTGTTGGGGAGTATACGGTATGCGATTATGGCACCTGGAGCCTCAGGAAGTTCGGTCAGTCGGGTGTTCTCGAGGGTGTCACGCCACAGGACTCAGAAGCCCAAGACCGGGCGAGGTCTAGTGCGATTGGACTGTAAGTAATTTCCCTGAAGTGTCCCATAACATCTGCACATACCCTTGTGAAACTCTTCCAAACCCTAAACCCTAAAACCCTAGTTTGGGCTTAGGGTTTAGCCTCGTGTTCTTGAAGCGTCCCCAGCCCAGATCTTGCGATTTCCCGGACTGTAAGTTAGCATCCAGACATTGCCGGGCTCTTGCAAACCTGGGGGTCTCGATAAGGTTAGGGTTTCAGGGGATGCCAAGGGTAGTTAAATAAGAGTTGTTGCCATTCTTCGTTTGGGAATTCCTATAATCAGGATCCTAATAGGGATGCTAAGTATAGGGTTTCGATGGTTTCGGGTTTATACTAGGACTCAAACTCTTTCGTCTGTCCTACCACTTCGGGTTTACAGTAGAACCCCGTGTTATATGAGACTGTCAAGTATTAAAACTGAGACCCTTGCATGAAACGGCCTCCAACTTGTCATGTCCCTTGAAGCCCCGACCCGGAACCTAGCGCTCACCTTAACTCCAAATAGCTTACCACCCCAAACCCTACTTGGAGGTTCATGGGATTTAGTAAGTACAGTTATAAGTACCTTAAATGAGGTTATAAGTAATTATAAGTATGGTTACCTTATGTATATCCCTAGCTACCCAGTCCCATGAACCTCCAAGTAAACCGTGGATTAATTGAAGTTCACCCAACCGCCTTCGCCAGGGCTGCTGGCTGATGACCACCCAAGCGCACGTCCGCTCACCTGCCCTACCCTCGGATCACTTCGCCATAAGCGGCCCGCATCTTGGCGAAATAGAACCCTAAACCCTAAACCGAGAAGAATTGCGGGCTATTTTTTTGAGGTGTTAGGGGTGAAATTGCCAGATAGTGCTGCCTAGTAGGGTTGTCGTCTCTTGAGGGATGTCGCATGCTGTCACAGATTGATTGAAAGATGTGTCCCGTGTGTTTGTTGTCCTGAGTGTGGACGTTTTCTTGGTTTGGTGTCAGATATGGAAAACTGGAATGCTATTGATCATCAAGACTCTTGCGGACCTTCACCTCCTCTTTGAGTTCCCAACTTCCCTCAAGGAATCAAGCATCCCTTGTCAAGTTGTGAAGTTTACCATTCTCTAAACCCTAAACCCTAAACCCATTGTTCATCAAAGATCCGGCCACAGGAAAGAGTGCCCTGAGAAGCGGCTTGGCTGGATAAGTTTCCCTGCTTCACGCATTTCTTCGGTGTTCCGCTGTTGGACTGACGGGATGATACCCGGGACCCTAAACCCGAAACCGTAATGGTCGGTCTAGGGTTTAGGGTGTAGGGTTTAGGGTTTAGGGTTGTGTGTGTGTGTGTGCGCGTGCCGTCAGCCTTGTGATCAGCTTGGTACCCTGTCCTAGAGTCCTGGACCTAGATGTTTGGACATCCAGGAGCCGATAAGAAATATCATCCCAGCTAGGGATTCCTTTAAGGGTTCGTTTAGGTTTATGCACCCAAGACCTTGTTCTCGTGATCAAGTTCCTGCAAAACCCTGAAGAGGCCTGTCAAAGTCCGTCGGGGGTTTGCAGGTCGACGTTACGTCAAGAAACGTCTTAATAGAAGGGCGATGGGTGGTTGACCTAAAAAGGGGTCCCTGATGTAGAATGTAGAGCACTGCCAGCAACAGCGATGCCGGGAGTGATGATGTGAGCGATGTTGGTGTGTTCCTGCTTCCGACAGAGATGTCAGAATACAGCACGTTTCCGCATCGCAAGCATCAAGCTCATTGCTGTTTCTTGGTACCACTGTCATTCCTATCTTTTTCCCTTCTCCAACCAGTATCAACGAGACAGCGGCCATTGGAATATGGATAAAACACAGTCTGAAAGATGATTAGGTACTGATCTCCCCTTGTTGTCCCTACATACTTGCCAACGTCCCCGATGCCGTATTGTAATCGTCCCTAAACCTCACACCCCAAACCCGTCTCAAGGTGGATGCTCGTTAGAGTGCTTTGGGATTTGAGGCTGCAGGTCTTTGGGCTCGGTCATCCTTAACCCCTAAACCTGTAGGGTTTAGGGGTTTAGGGTCTCGGGTTTAGGGTCCTTAAGCCCTACGCCTTTAAAGTTTAGGGGTTTAGGGTTTCGGGTTTAGCGTCCTTAAGCCCTAGGCCCTAAGCCGTAATGGTCTGGGTTGAGGTTTACCCCTGTGTGAATTAGTAGTTCATTCTCGGCCGGGGGTTAGACTAGACACTGGAGCAATCCAACTCAGATACCGCTGCAGTCGCTGAGGACTTCCATGTTGCTTTAGGTTTGGGGATGAATCTCAGGCAGAAGGGATAGTTCGAGTTGTCCGCTCTTTTCGGGGAACGTTCTTACTCCTGATGCATGAAGCGGATGCAGACAAACTGCCTATTGGGAAATCTCGACCGAAACTCTTCGGCGGTTGAGATTCAAACGAGGATTAACAGGGTAGTGGCTTCGTTCCGTGGCCAAGGAAAGAGACAACGACGACCACCACCACCACCGAAAAGGCCAACATGGTTCAACGGTGTTGGGAACTGCGAATCGAAGCTCTAGATCCTCCTTTTAAACCCTACACCCTTAACCCCGAAGCGCTAGATCCTCCTTTAAGCCCTAAACCCTTAACCCTGAAGCCTGAACCCTGCCCTACACCCTAAACCCCAAGCCCTGAAACCCTGCAGGCCACCACCATAGGCCTCAAACCCAAAGCAGCTAAACCAGAAATGGATGACGCTAAAAATGACACAAGCAAGGCCCAAACTCAAAACGCCTCAACTGGGAAGCTCTATGCCCTGAAGCCCGAAACAGAGAGTGCAATATGCAGAGATCCCTGCAGGGTGTAGGGTTTAGGGTGATATAGGGGCTTCAATAACTACCTATACTATTTTGGGGGGCTCCTTATTGTAATTATAGTATAATGGGCCCCAAAGCCCTATTCTACTTATTAAGGCCCCTATAGTACCCTCCACCATGACCCTTCCAGGGTGTAGAGTTGAAGGCAGCAGGCCTGACACATATGGGTGGTTGTCAAAATTAGGGTCCCTTTGCGGGTAATTACCCTAAATATTCGGTGCCGTATTATAATTGGACCCCAAGACTATTTCTACTACGCCGCTGTCGAACATCACAGGCGACAGCTTCCTAGCACCAGAGAGTGCTTAGCCCTCTGAAGAGTAGGAGGTAAGACTGAGGCCAACCATTCCACCTCCAAGTAGGTTGCAGGGGAGGTTTTGGGGCGGGGGTACCTGTAGCTCATCTTGGAAAGAGACCCTAAACCCTAAACCCCTAAACCCCTAAACCCTAAACCCCTGAACCCCTAAACCCTAAACCCCCCCGTTCCGCCCTTGGCTTCACAGGCCCTTGACATGAATGAAGAGGCCTGGGGGCGGGTATGAGCGTCTTTGAGCTTTGGTGGGCTTGGGTTCCGGTTTAGGGTTTAGGGTTTAGGAGTTGGGGGTTTAGGGTTTAGGGTTTGGGGGTTTAGGGTTTAGGGTCCCCTATACCCCAAACCCTGAAGCCTGTTTGGAGAAGCCCTAGCCTCCGCTACCTGTAGGTGGGTGGCTCTCTCGCGAAGCCTGTGATGCCATCTGCTGTAAGTTTTTTCTACAAATTGTTGAATCATGCTACATCATGACAGGTCATGGATATAGAGTATCATGTTCCATTGTGCATTACATTACCTCCCATTCTGACTATAGGTATTGTTCATACCAAAACTGGATCAGAAGTAAGACTACCCAGTCGAGCTTTTGAGCCCAAGAGCCATAATACAGGGGCCTTAATAATTGGAATAGGGTTTTGGGAACCATTATACTATACTTGTAATAAGGAACCCCCAGCACAGTGTAGGTGATTGTTAAAGCCCTATGGTACGCAGACCCTCTCAGTTGCTTCTCTGTTGCAGATGGAGATGCTCATGCAAAGGGTTTAGGATCCCAGGTGACCTCTTGCTGCAGTAAATATCAGAATTCCAATGCCGACAGGACCAGATCAGGGTCGGGATCTAGAGATGTCTTGGTGATTGGGTTTAGGGTCTAGGGGTTCAGGAGTTCAGGGTGTAGCCCGCTTTGCGACTCATACTCTGTATTCGAGTCAGCAACATGCTAAAGCGTGATGCTCAGCACTTAGCCCAAGTCGTTGCGCATCAGCCGAAAAGCTAAATCCTGATGCGCGACATGCAACATGTTGAACCCTAAGCCGTCACCCTACAAAGCCTAGTCGGAGACACACTGGGAGTTTCCGCAAACAGGGGACCCTAATATAGTACCCTAAATAGTAGGATCCTTATTATAAGGACCCCAAAATACGGTATCCCTAATTATCGGAAACTCTCACATTGAGCAGTCACGAAAAGGAGCTCAACAACAAAAACCAGTCGGACAAAGCTGTGTCAGGGCTTGGTAACCGTGGCGCCGGGAATCGAGATCTCGCCGACGGGCATTCGCATCTCGGCAGAAAGAGCCGGATTGGCGTACCTGTCGGCTGAGCTTCTGGTTTGAGTTCCTTCAGCTGCTCAATAGCTTACAAGTAATACTGTAAATGTTGATCATTGTGCCCATTGCTGTGATCCAGAACACTATGGTTGTGAGTTATGACTCTATGCAAGTCCTTAGCCCAACCCCCAAAACCTCACCAAAAAGGCCATTCATAGCCTAAGCTCTGGAAGCCAAGCCCCAAATCCCTAACTTCCTTGAAGGAGGAACCATTAAGGGAGCTCTGAACTCTGCATGTTGTTCATGGTGCCCGGGGCTCTTGCTACTTGAGGGACTGACCCGTCAAATCCCTTCCTTAAGGCTCCTGGGCCCTTGTAGTGAGAACCCGGACCCTAGCCCCCAAAGCCGAAACCCTCCCCCAGAGAGCCCAAGACCCTCTTTGGAGCCTTAGGGTTGGGATTCAGCAGCTGGGGTTTGGAGCGCGAGAAGCGTGTAGAGCCATGGGCCATGGTAGTTCGATCAAGGTAGGGACTAAGAGTTCCACGCGAGGAGATGGGGGTTTCCGAAAACTTTGGGGTCAGGGGACGGAGAGCGATGCTGAGCGGATGTTGGCCATTCTATGGCAAGTTCGATTCTCGATGGGTCTTCGCGCGTATCGCCATAGGTGCAAAACCTTTAGGTTTTGTGAGAGAGATGATCCTGGTTTCAGGCGCAAAGGACTTCTCGTTCAGGGCTCCGATGAACCCCGCATGCCTAGTTTCGAACCCTCACTTCTGCAAAACTAGACAATGTCAGTGGTGGAAGTACTGGCGATTAGACAGAGGTACCCCAGTAGTGAACATCTTCCAGATACCACAGCCTAAGCCCGGAACCCTAGACCTTATACCCTTCTTTGGAGAAAAGGGTGCACATCAACTTTAACAAGAAAAAACCTATACCCTGAACGCTAAACCTTAAACCCTATACCCTAAACCCTATACCCTAAACCTATAACCTAAACCCTAAACCCCAAACCTATATATACCCTAAACCCTAAACCTATACCCTAAACCCTAAACCCCAAACCTATATATGCCCTAAACCCTATACCTATACCCTGAAGAACCTGTACCCTAAACCCTAAACCAATACCCCAAGCCCTAAACCCTATACCCTATACCCTGAAGGTCCGGTAGGTTTGGGGGCTTCTCCGGATGAAGCAACACTTGGACGAAGTCCGGATGAAGTGATGCTCGGCCTGGTTCACCGCAGCGCCTGCAGCCTACTTTTGAGCTTTCGGTCGTTTTGGGGTTTAGGGGTTTAGGGTTTAGGTTTAGGGTTTAGGTTTAGGGTTTAGGGTTCATGGGTAGTTATAAGTAGGCTTATAATTAGGGTAACTATACTTATTACCCATATTCGGGGACTTATAACCCCACTTATAGCTACCCCTGAACCTCCAAGTAGGAATCTTTGCTACATGATTCTTCATCTTCAGATGAAGTCTCGATCGACTATATACCCTTAGCCCTAAACCCCGAGCCCTCCAAGCCCTGAGCCCTAAACCCTAAAACCCTTCTAGGCAACCCTCCACCCAGAACCCCAAAGCCTTCGCCTGGGAGCCGGGGCACACAGGCCATAGGCAAATTAGTGTGTTTGGGTTTCAGGGTTCTAGGGTTTTAGGGTTTTAGGGTGCTTTAGGGCTGAACTGACAACCGGGTAGTGCTTGGGAAGGAAGGTTTGGGAGTCCCTTCCAAAGGCAGGGCGCTCTTGACAAGCACAAGAGCGCGTCGACTTGCAGGGTTTAGGGTTCCGATTTCAGGATCGTCGCGGAGTAATGTAGGAACCTGATTAAGAAACCCTGGGCCTTTAACCCAAAAAATAGTAGGAGTCATATAAAAAACCCTAAATAAGGCCCAAGGTTTCTTAATCAGGTTCCTACATTAGTCTCGAGGTGGGGCGGAAGGTTCAGTTGTCGGTTTCGAAGCTTTTGGAATCTCAATGCCGCTCTGTAGTCGGCGAACCGATGGGCGACGACGAAGTGCTAAGTACAAAGCCTCATCCTGATTTCTTGCTTCAATGTCGAGGGTTGCGGCCCAGGCGATCAGGGGTTGTTTCCATGATTAATATATTATGATTATTATTATTATTATTACTATTATTATTATTATTATTATTATTATTATTAGTAGTAGTAGTAGTAGTAGTAGTACTAGTAGTAGTAGCACTACTACTACTGCTGCTACTACTACTACTACTCCTCCTGCTACTACTACTACTACTACAACAACTACTACTACTCCTCCTGCTACTACTACTACTACTACTGCTGCTGTCACTACTATGGTTATTACTATTAATTGTTCTTATTTGTATATGTTGGCGTTGTTGTTGCCGGGAGCTCTCCATCACTTTGAGCGCCCAGCTTATGCATATACTTTCGATTCTGTCGGAATCACTGAGGACGGCCTTTGGCTACACCGTGGCGACGCCTGCCCACTGTTTGGTGTGGCTTGAGTTTCGGGGCATTCAGGGAGGTACTAGTGGTCTTTTCCTGCTCTTGCTTGCAGTCATAGCAACACCGTCCTTCTTTGGGTCCCTAATATGGTACGGCACCTACCTACTTAGAGGGTCGGGGGACTTAGTAAGTAGGTAGTAAGTAGACTTATAAGTACCCTAAAAGGGGCCCTAGTTGCGGTTATGGTACTTATAAGTCCCGAAAATAACCAGTTACTAAGTCCCCCAACCCTCCAAGTAATATTAAGGGTACCCAAAAAGGGACCATAGTTTTGACAACCACCCACATAGTTGTAAGGAAGGCCTTGACATTCCGCTTCGAAGCTTCGTGTCTTCAGTGATGTGGGAAATGTCCGCTTTGATTTCTCGGATCTAAGCTGAAGCCCTAGGCCCGAAAGCCTGGAGCCTACTGAACTGTAAATTGTAAACCTTCAACCCTGAATCTTGAAAACTTTGAACTCCAATATGCCTTAACCCTTGAATTCTTCTAAACCATCAAACACTCAACCATTCGGCTTCGTAATATAGGGGCCTTCATGATTGCCCATACCATTTTGGGGAGTCCTTCTTCTAATTTCAGTAGAATGGGCCCCAAACCCTAGCAGAAATTATTAAGGCCCCTACATTATAGAACCCTAGTCTAGATCCCTTATAGAACCCTTTCGAGAAGCCCTTTGGAGGAGCCCGATTCGAAATATTAAGGCCCCTGTTTTATACTATTCCCTGGGCCCTAAACCCTAACTAAACCCTAAATCTTAAACCCTAAACCGGGCCTCCCAGCCCTCCGCTGAAGGATAAATGGCACGGCTTGGGGACTCCCTGAAAAAGTTTTCGGCGTGCGAGAAGTTGCAGGCCCGACATGTACTTTTGGATTTAGGCTTTATTTTGGATTTAAAGTTTAGGGGTTGGGATTTGGGGTTGAGGCTTCAGGCTTTCAGGTTTGGGGTTTGGGGTTTAGGCAAGCAAGTGAGCCCTCGAAATCCGAAGGTTCGATGGGTGGGGTTGCTGTTTGAAACGGATCGCCAGTGTTCGGCCGCAAACTCACCGAGAAGTGGCATGCACAGTTGGCCAAGCTGTTGTGGGAGTTTCAAGAGGGCTAAAGAGTTGTTTTTGTCTTGTTGTTATCACCAGTGTTGCTTACCATGAATACTAGTACTACTATGCCCTTGTTGCGGGGAGTGAAACTAAAGCCGCTATCGCACTTTCAATTTCGATTTTCAACTCTTACTACCACATGTCTGCAGCTACTGCTACGATCAGCAATTTGAAAGCTAGGCTTCGAGCAGAAACGGCCCCAGCAAACGACTTTAAAGTGCAAAGGCCCAATTCTCACAGCTGTAAAGACCCAGGCTTTTATGGGGGTGGGCTTCAGGAATTTACTATTACTATTACTATTACTATTACTACCACTATTACTATTACTATTACTATTACTTTTACTATTACTATTACTATTAAGAGTAAGGAGCTTGGGCTTTCGGGTGCTTCAGCGTTTGACCCCCTAAGAAGTGCCTCGGTTTCGAGCGGAAGCTTGGTGGAAGGCTACAGTTGGGTCTGGTGGGCTTTGGGGGCCATCGTCCTCGTCCTGGCAGCATGCGCCTTGGGCAACAACAGGGGCTTCAACAAGCGGCAGTAGCATTTTTCTGTCGGGCTCCCGAACTTAACTGCTGCCCAAAGCCCGGATACAAGTGGTTAGTCGTCCATAATCGGTCTGTCCCTGCTTCATGAAAGTCACCCTTACCCGTGTTTAGGGGCTTGGGGTTTCAGGGGGAATTTGATGTATTTTCGTGATTGAGGGTTTTGGCCCAGCTTGAAGGGATCTAGGGTTGTCTTTACGGTGTTGCCGATGGATACAGTCCTGCATTGAAATCATTGACCACAATTAGTCGGGCCTTTTCAGTAGGGTTTTTGACATACTGCAGAACGCTGTCCATCAGCAGCAAGGTTTTGATTTATATAACTTCAGACTTTTGCGGCGTGGGGAGAACGGGGCTTGCAGATTGAAGCAGCCTCATTTTTGTCATGAAAAGTCTCATGCTTAGGGAGTCGGCCCCATGGACCTCCTAAAACCCTGAGCAATACACCCTCACTGAACACATACACTAACTCTGGCAACCCAAGTCCCTAAACCCTCAAGCCTAAACCCTAAAACCCTAAACCCTAAACCCTGAACCCTAAAGTAACCCTTGAAGTGACCCTTGAAGGAAAACCCCCACAATCCGAGGCATCTGCTCTTGGTGTTGCAGTTGCTGCAGCAGCTCCAAGCGACCGCGCAAGTCACGTGCCATTAGCTCCTTGCTCGGCACTTCGCTACACCCTAAACCCAAGCCCGAAACTCTTCCAGCAAAATCCGGAACTTCTTGAACCCTAAACCTCACAAGTTTTGGACTTTTGCGTATCGGTGCTTCCTCGGCTAAAGCTCTAAGATCCCACTTAGATTTGACACAAGGGTTGGGCCCTGGGACTTAGGTAAGGAACAGAGGACCTTTCACTCTCTCTCTCTTTCTCTCTCTTTCTCTCTCTTTCTCTCTCTATCTCTCTCTCTCTCTCGTATGTGCGCGTGTGTGTCCGTGTGTTTATGTGTCTGTGCGTGTTTCGAGGGCAGGGTCTGGCCAGGGCCCTGGCTGTTTAAAGCTAGGAGAGCTCATTTTGCGACACCACGGGCCGACTCCCCAAGCCCTCAACTGTTCCTGCTGTTGGTTCAGGACTATGAAATCCGCATACGCGGGTAAACCCTAAACCCTAACAACCATCAAGCAACACCCAAAACCGCTGGATGCCGAGGAGCTGAAGCCAATGTGCTTTGGCAGAAGCTGGTTTGAGGGATCTGAATACATACGGTTTACAAGAATCTCCTTGCGTAGCCCCCGCGTAATTGTAATATCACATAAAGCCATAGATATTCTACCGATATTGAGGCCACTCTAATTACAAGGCTTTAGAAGGCACCTTGGATCGTTTTGTATCCGAAATCCCGAGAACCAAGAGCCTGAACCCTGATCTTGGCAGGGATAATGTCGGAGCGTTAATAACTAGAACAGGGTTTTGGGGCCCATGATACTATACTTATAATGAAGGACCCACCAAAAAAAACAAAAGAAATAGCACTTGTAATTATTTAGGCCCCTATATTATGAGGTGCTTGGGGTGTGGGACTGGAGCTCAAGGGCTTTCTTGTTTCATGTTTCGCGCGTTTAGGGCTTGGGGTTTCGGGCTCTTTCATTTGAGTCGCTTCATGAATTGTGCCAGCCCCGGCCTCCTGGAGTAGGGGATGTCAAAGAAAATGAAGAGACCTGGTTTAGGGTGCTAGAGTGTTAGAACTTATGATTTAGGGTTTAGAGTTTAGGGCCTGGTAGAGTCTCCGATTTCAGGGCTGCTTATTGAATTTCTAAGCTGCTAGCCACTGGTGGTTCCGTATTATGGTATCTAAATGTAGTTCATGTAGTTGAGATTTTTGGATGGAGTCCAGTTACCCTAAGAACCCAAAGGGCTCACACCTCGGGGTGCGCATATGGCAACGACAATCGACGAGAAGTCAATTGATTCATCATGCTTGCATGGTAGAACAGCGGCTCTGGTCCTTCGTACATAGCACAGACATCGAACTCCGAGGTCTGTTCTTGATGTGACGGGGTTTGCAGCAAAAGAGAACCACGAACCCCAAATGCCTTGAAGACCTTCCCGTAGCCTTTCGAGAGCCCTCACGAATCCGCAGCATGCTTTGCTGTGTGTACTTATACAGCTAGCGATCGAAACTTTTTCCGATTGAAGTTCTGCTGCTTAGGCTTTAACTATTCTTGCCGAGGCACCGTGTAAAGCGCGGAGAGCCCCGGAAACGCCAACAATCATGGATGTTTCCGAACCTCATCTGGCGCTCAAGCCCAGCCAAAGATCCCTGCAGTGTATCATATGCAGCGCTTCGAACCTATATGAGAGTTTCCGAAAATTGGGGGTACCTTATTTTGGGGGCCTTGTAATAAGGATCCTACTATTTAGGGTGCTATATTAGGGTCCCCTATTTTCGGAAACTCCCATATCTTGGCTTAGTGGGGCAGGATTGTCAAGCCGAAAGGCTAGGTAGTAGTAGCCCCAAACAAAACAAGCTCGAAACTCGCAATCTCAGGTGTGACACCCTGAACCTGAAGCCCGAAACAGTCACTCCTAAACCCCAAACCCCAAGCCCTACAGCTGTCTTGTCGTCGCTCCGTGTGACGAGGCAGGTCCTCCCGAGGTCCTCGTCTGCGTGATCTTCGTATAGCATAAGGGCCGTAAATGGGTTTAGGGTTTAGGTTATAGGGCAGAGTAAGAAGAATTAAAAAGGAGAAGAAGAAAACGACACACCATAACAATAATACTAAGAGTAGCGTTAGTAACTCGAAGAGTAATCGTAATAATGGCCGTAAGAAGAGTAAGAACAAGAATGGGGTTTTAATTCTGGGTATACCATAGCATGATTGAGTTCATAGGGGGGAATTCCGTACTGTTTTCTTAGACCCCTCTCTGGGATGTACCAGGATTACGGGCTTCAGGGGTTTAGAGTGGAGGTGTTGGAAGGGTTTAGGGGTTTTCTGCTTGGGGTGCAGGATTGTTTTCGACTTGGATTGCAGGAAGAGCATGTGGTTTGCCGGCGGAAAAATTTGTAAGGGTTGGTCCTAAAGTCCTGCAGGATTGCGAGGCTCGCAGTGGCAAATCCTAATATTCCGAGAGCGTGCCGCGTCTCAGTTTCAAATCAACACCGCTTGAGGGCTTCGGACTTTTGCAGCTTGCGGTGAAGACCTCTAACGGCATGCCCATCAAGCCCTAAATCCTACAGCGTATGCAAACTTAGTAGTTTTTGATGCTAACTTGGTATTCAGAAGAAAAAGACAACGATCCCACACATGTCGTCATGAGCTGGTGAATGTGGGGGGGGGGGGGTAGGTTGGGGTACGTCACATAGATTCCACACTCTAAACCCTATTGAGGGCAAAATGCCAGCGCTTCTTGGAGGAAGGGTGCACATCAACTTAAAGAAAACCTTAAACATAGACTCCAAACCCTACACTCTAAGCCTATCTAGCCCTAATCTCCAACCCCTAAACTCTAATCCCTAGACCGTAAAGCTTTGACCTTAAAGCCCAAGCCCTCCGCTGGTATGAGAGTAGTTCCATTCTATCCCAATGCATGCCCAGCCCCTCACCAGTCCCGCCGCGCCCACCTCGGCACCATTTTGGCCGAAACCCTAAACCACCCTGAACCCTAAACCCTAAACCTAAACCCTAAACCTAAATCCTAAACTCTAAACCCATGTGGGTTCCGCCTGCTAGGTGGAAAAAGGTGGTCAAAAAAAAACCTAACCCTAAACCCTACACCCTGAACCCTGAACCCTATACCGTCCAGGCCTTGAGTCGAGAGCCGACCGAAGCGCAGGAGCAGCTCCCTCTCGTGGTCAAGGCCAGGCTTAAAATAGGGGCCTAAACCATTAGTAGAGGGTTCCTTTAAAATCCTTAAAAAGGGTAAATAGGGGTTTAAATAGTTCCTAGAGGGTTCCTTTAAAATCCTTAAAAAGGGTAAATAGGGGCCTAAATAGGTACTATCGGGTTGCTTTACAAGGGATCCTTAAAAGGGTAAATAGGGGCCTAAATAGTTCCTATAGGGTTTCTTTACAAGGGATCCGTAAAAGGGTAAATAGGGGCCTTAATCATGAGTATAGGGCTCCTTTAGAGGGATCCTTAAAAGGGTATTCTGGGCCCCAAAACCCTATTCTAATTATTCCTCTCGTGGTCAAGGCCAGGCTTCGGGTGTAGGGTTTAGGGTTTAGGGGTTAGGGTTTAGAGTTTAGGGTCAGCGTTTTAGGGCATTGCTGGGTTGTCAGAGGCGTTCTATGGCCGTCGAGGTTTCACAAGGCTTCCATATTCAACCGTTTCAGTAGGGTTTAGGGTTTAGGGTTTAGGGTTTTCTCAGGATGTTTTTCAAAGCTTTTCGGAGGGTTTCGGAGGGCCGTTAAAGGATTATCGAAGCTCGCAGACGCTTGGTAGGGTTTTGGCGAGACACGTGATGAATAGAGCTCCTGTGGGCGATACGCGGCTGGTAGGTTTTCAGATAGCGGCATTGGCATAGCACGGACATTGAGAACTAGCATGATTTGGAAGAGCCATCAGATGGACTTTTAGATGCGGAGCTTTTTCGGCTAGAAGTCCGTGTCTGTAGGCCTGGGTCTTTGGAGCTTTGGAACTAGTTCAAGAAACTGTGCGTCACAAACTCCCCAAACTCCATCTCTTTAGCGCGGGGCTTCTGAAGGCATTTTTGCTGTTGATGTTCCTTCAGGGCGCAGTCAGGTCTTGCACGGTTTTATAAGTCTCAGTACCGTACGTGTTGCCTACTGGTTCATACTTTCTCTAGTTTGCTGGTCATAGCTGCTAAGAGTAAGATGGATCCAGGATGATTCGTGCGGTTAACTTCTGTCTAGATGTTCGAAGTTTGTGTTCGTTACGACAATACCTCAACCATCGAAGCGAAGCCCCTGCACCCTACACACTACTTCCGTCCTAAGCCTTGGACCTATTTTCTGAACGCAGCACCTTCCACCACCATACCCGAAGGCAGGAGTGAATTTGCCAGGCAGATCAAATCCCAAAAGAACTCTCGGGTTTAAGGGTGTGGAGTTTTAGAGTTTTAAGGTTCATGCTTCATCTGTAGAGGGCTTAGGCTGGTTTGTGGTTTTGGGATTTTCCGTAGATATCACCGAGATACGTTCGGGAACCACGAACTGGAGTAGCCTTCCCTCCTGCTGCTGCACAGCTTAGAGCGCGAGATGGTCCTCAAAGCTCTTTTCCAATCACTCAGACCCCAAACCCTACAACTCTTCTACCTATAGTCTCCATTGTAGTTCCTTATTTTGGTTAACCAGTGTTATTGTTAGGACCCTATAATATAAAGTTTTGGTTAACCAAAAGAAAGGAACTACAATGGAGACTAGAGGTAGAATCCTTATGGAAGCCTTAAAGGGGACCTTTTTCGGATTCCAGCTCCCAATGGAATTGAAGAAAAGCCGTCGCCCCCTGGGCAGGATGCTGGGCTTACTCAACCGAGGCAGCAGGGGTCTCTCTTGGGCTGTGGTGCGCCAGGGCATCTAAGGTGCAGGATGTCGGGTTCAGGGCACTTAAACGGTGAATTTGCGTCTCCCCTTGGCTTCACTTTGCTTGGTAATTAGAGCGGATCGTGGACAGTTACAATCTCGACCGAGCAAGATAAAGGTTTGCAAGCCACAGCTTGCACGTGCTATTCGTGACCTCTAGAATCAGGAACCTAATTTCATGTGGCCTCTGTGCATGGAAGAAGCCGCCGACATGCAAAATAGAATTGCCCATTGCACACGGAGCAGGACCGTTTGAGTTTTAGTCACCCTGGTGCCCCAGCGGGCCTATTCCATGCCCAGACTGCGCTGCAAGAGCGCTGAATTGGTCAAATCTCGCGCCGGGTATAGCCGGTCTCTCCCTTCAGTCGACAGACAGAAGCAACATCCAAGGCATTTGCATACTGGCTCTTTCTGTCTTGCGAGTCTTGACATGTCCTGTCTGTGTATATGTTGTACAAGTGGCTTCATCTGCTCTGCTGAAGCCACACGCAAGTGTCATGAGTGAGTTGGCAAGCGATCAGGCGTCACGGTATGGACGATGCTGCCAGCTGCATGTACTGTCGACTTCACCTCATTCCTAAAAACACCCAAAAGATTGAAGCCCTAGAGGTTTACGAACTTGACTTATTGAGACCACGGTATCGACCCGTCACGGCATCTTCAACGATGAGCAGAAAGGTGCAGAAATTCGGTCAATGCTGTCTCTGAATTGCGGGGCTCTGAACCCCAAACCCCAAAGACCCAAGTTCGACTTTAACTCAAGAAACCCTTGAAAGATAGCTCTCTACAATGTCCACCCAAAACCCCAAACCCTAAAATGTCAGGTTGTCGATTCCGCAACTCCCGATGCCCCAGCTGCTCTTGGTCTGTACCAGTGACGGGTTTGGATCTCTTGGATTCCGGGTTTTGGGGGGTCTAAAGTCGCAAGGATGTAGGGTTGTGGGGATTTAAGGCTTCAAGGATTTAGAATTTTGGGGATTTAAGTCTTTAAGGATTCAGGGTTGAGGGGGATGGGGTGTAGGGTTTACTAGCAGCTGCGTGTGCAAGAGTCAAGCCTTCTTGGGCAGATAATTAGCAAGAGGCTTTCCGCGTTCTCACAGGTTTCGTTCATGGGCTTCACGGATCATCTATAGTGTAGACTTGGTGTGTGTCTGGGTCGATTGGCTAAGTCGAAGCGTCCCAATCTTTCTATCCCCCGAAAGAAACCCTAAAATTCAGCTGAAGCTTAAGCGCCCCAAGCCCTACATCCTACGACGAAACAGAACAACAAAACCAACTCGATCCGAAAAAGACGCTTCCACGGATAACCTGCATGTCTGCTCCTGTATCAAGGCATAGCTTTAGGTCAGTAATATAGGGGCCTTAATAATTAGAATAGGGTTTTGGGGCCCATTGTACTATAATTTTAATAAGGAGCCCCCAAAATAAAACCCCTATATTATATAGTTGTTTGTTGGTGTTTAGGTTTCAGGGCTGTTGGCTTAGGGTTTAGGGTTTAGGGTTCAAGGCGTTTGGTTTAGGCTGGTCATGTTTCAGCCCTTCTTCTACCCGGAGCATGACCAGACCGGGAAACCTCTTTCAATGAAGACCCCGGGACCGCGAGAAACCGATATTCTTGGCATGTCTTGGCCCATGCTTACCACCAAGGGCACTTTGATACAGAGCCAGAAAGAGCCAAAGCTGTAGGAAAGCTCGGGAGCTCGAAATCCCAATCCGCCCAAACCTTCTCAGGCAGATCCCACAACTGGTACCGGTACCTGTTTCTCAGGCCTCCAGATTGGGATGAATCCCGCGTGTTTCTAGATGGGAGTTTCCGGGTACCTCATTGAATAGGGGTCCTTCTACGTAGTAAGGATCCTGCCATTTAGGGTACTATGTTAGGTCCTCTATTTTCGGAAACTCCCATGAGGGTTTATAGGGTTTAGGAGATTAATCCGTGTTTCTGTGTAGCTTTCTGAAGGGGGGGTGAAGAGTCTGCGTGCAGTTCACCGTTCTGGACGCCGGGTGTTTTGTCCGTGCTTGTACAGAGCCAGGCGGTGGCGATTTGAGCAGCTTGCTAATTTCGCTAGTACGCTAGTAGTAGAGTAGGCAACCTTTAACTTTTTGTGGGTAGTATAGTCCCTATATAATCCCTATATAACCAAAAAGGTTAACCTTTAGTTCCCCATGATACCCGACAAGTAGGTTCCCTGGTGTTGGTATAAAGGCTTGCAGGTACTCAAGCAAGCTGACGACCTGCGCCTGCGTGTATGTTCGGCGAGGTAGGATTGCACCCAGAGACCCCCAGCATCCCTTGCTGAAGGATTTTCCGTGGGATCCCTACTATGCCAGAGTGTTCTTCAGTCGTAGGGGGGATGTTCCATTGGCTCATTACACAGGACCCCTGGCACAACATGGGGTGTAGAGCCTGGTATTCGTTCATAGCCCTCGAAGGCTCAGACGGTCCACGGGTACCTTATCTAGGGGTCCTTATAATAAGGATCCTACTATTTAGGGTACTATATTAGGGTCCCCTATGTTCGGAAACCCCCATCTTGTTTTGTTTGAAGATCAAGGCGGATGGGCCTCCGCTAGGAGTGCGCAAAAAAGCGAAGTATGCAGCTTCAAAGGCTTCTTCTAAGGGTTTTTTCCTTTCAGTGGGTCCTGATCAAGAGGATCTGATTCACCGATTCTCTTGGGTCGTATATTTGATCCATTCGGGTTTGGGAGCTCCCGTATTATATAGGAACCGAGCAAGAAGCATCACCGTGCCATCTGAGATACAGGGGCCCCTAACAGAAACCTATATACGCTGTGGACATCGGGAAACAGGTATTCCCAGTTTGCCGAAACCTGGTTAACAACCGTCAAATTTTCCTTGCTGCCACAGAATGGGCTGTCATGCTTTTCCCGTGCTGTGACCAAACCAACACAACAAAAAAACTGACGACAAGGAAGCTAGACCAAGGCTAAAGCGCACCGCACAATAATTTCAATTCGTACTTCATCCTACCCTTAACCTCACATGCGCACACACCCGAAGCCCCAGAAGAAAACACTCAGAAGTCGCCGTAACGGAGTGCACAATTTTCCCTGGCGCACGGCTCACGATTGCAATAGTTTAAAGGCCAGGGTTTCTGTATCCCGTGTCGGGGCAGGGAGGTATACGCCACCCAGATCCCAGAACCCTGAACCCGCAACCTTCCAAGCAGAAAATTCTAAAGACCGCCTCAACGCAAAAACTCTAAACCCCTAAACCCTAAGCCTAGATCAGAACCTTATATAAACCCTGAGATCTGAGATCCTTATCCCCAAAATCCGTACGGTGCCTGGGACGAACACACGGTCATTAAAGGGCGCCTCAGTTCCCTTAAGGCGCTATAGATGCCTGTCAGGCACCCTTCGGAGAACCCGGAAACCCTAAGCGTTGGAGCAGCCTAAACCCTAACGCTCTAAACCCTAACCTCGAAACTTGTTGGGACAACCCTAAAACCTCAAACTTTAGAGACAGCGGGCAGGCGAATGCGCGATCCTTTGAGCTCGCAGCACTGAGCCCAGGTAGCCTGGCTGGAATTGGTGCTTTCTGTCTGAGGGGGGGCTGAGTAAGTAATCTTGGACCTTCTGGGAATTACATAAGCACTGTACAATCCAACCTATAATTCAAAAAGTTAACCCGTTATGGGCTAGGGTACCTAGCCCCAAGGTGTATTTTAACGATTCCTTTGAGCGTTTTGGGGTTTAGTGTTACTTGATTTTCAAGGGTTCCTTCAAGGTCTTTGGGTTTAAATGGCTTGAGCTTTCAGAGGGTTCCTTTCGGGTTCTATCGGGTTCATGTTGGCGTTTATATTGAGTTTGGTACTGTAGCTTTTTTCTGAAGAACTCGCAAGAATAGCCCCCAATCGTCCGTATACAGTTGTACCAGGAAGTACCCCCCGCCCAAATCGAACTGTATCCTACTCTAGCTCCTAGACACCCATGTTCGGTGGCTTTGCAACTTGTAGTCTGCATTGTTACGGGCTTCTATACATGGACAGAGATCTAGATACATAGACAGATGGATGAACGGATGGAGAGGATGGATAGATATGTGTGAATATTATCCATCTACTATTACCTACCTATCTATCTATGTACCTACCTACCAATCTGCCTATCGGCCTATTTACCTATCTGCCTATTCGCCAATCTGTCTATTTGCCTATCTGCCTATCTGCCTATTGACCTATCTGCCTGTCTATCTACCTATCTGCCTGTCTACCTGTCTACCTGTCTACCTGTCTACCTGTCTACCTGTCTGTTATCTATCTGCGTGTACATTTCTATTAGATCTATTTTAGTAGAAAAAAAAGTTTGTATATGCCGAGACAATGTAAGATGATAGAGTTCAAAAGAGTAGAACAGGCGAGGATAGAACGGAATACACTCTAAAGGAATAAAATAGAAATTAATGTGACCTAACATTTTATACTATGATTGCCCGTCTCCTCCGAGCCCGAAGCTCTTCCTCGGTCGAACTCGGAGTGGCAATTTGTGCGATGGCCGTCGCAGCGGAGCAAGCCAAAGTGCGTGGACTTGTCACAGGCATGAAGGCAGGCATGATTGCCATCCCAGCTCCAGGAACTGCCTGGAATGTCGCATTCCCCAACGCGTTTGCCCGGGCTGCAAGTTTCCTGGCCACGAACAATACGTTAGTGAGGGACTACGTGAACAACAGGGCTGGAGCTTCGTGGTCGATCTAATGCAGAGACAGATCGAGAACTTCTTTCGTTTTGGGGCACCGACCCCTCATGGAACATCGAATCCCCCACCCTATGGTATTTTCGAGTAATTATATTATAATGGGACATGGTAAAGCAATATAGTACAACGTAAGAGAATATATTTCCCGGAGCCACCAAATCCGAATTTTCCAAACCCTAATCCCTAAATCCCCTGAGCCCTTAGAAGCGCTAAAGCCCAAGCCCTTCCATAAACTTCTTAAATCCTGAGCCCTCAACCCTAAACTCTATAAACCCTAAAATCCTAAGCCCTTCGCTCACAGCAAAGCCTGCGGAGGAGGTCACTGGTCACCTGGACAGGGGCAGTTTGTCCGTATGCCGATGTCGCCTTCACGCTATCCCTAGAGGCCAAACCACGGTTCAGGCTTTCGGGCTCAGGTCCAGCCCCCTGATTTCGTAGGGCCTTATGGGGCTTTAGGCTTTCGGTGTTGTTTTCTTTTTTTTTTGTTTAGGGTATTGGGCTTGTTTTGTGTGGTTGTGGGTTTCCGGTAGGCGTGGGTCATTCGGGACAGAACTTTCCGGTTCTTGCGGTAGTTGGGTTGAGAGGTGTACCGTTCTCTTCACGATGCAAGCAACCTCCTGAAAGCTAAACCATAAATCTCAAAATCCTTCACCCGACACGAGGAACCTTGAACCCGAACAACCCTAAGCTCTTAAGTCCCAAACCCTATAAGCCAGTAAACTCAAAATCCCCAACCTCTCCGAGTCCTTTCTTAGTCTTAACCTGCAGACAGCTGGTCGAGCCCGGTAATCACTTGGAGCACGCCCCAAAGCAACGTTTGCTCAGGTCACAGACCCTGAACCCTAAACCCTAAATCCCTAAGCCCCTAAACCCCTAGACCCTGAACCCTAAACATACGGCCTTCAGGGGTTGGGGCCTCCTTGAATGGGGATTTGCTGCCTTAGGCTTTACCTTTGCAGCTCACCCCTTAAAACCTACCTTCTTCAGGGACAAGTGGCGGAGGAGCTTAGCTGCAAGTTTCAAGCATGTGCTTACCCCTGGTGTATTTGGCCAGGCGGCTTAGGGATCCAAATAATTTAGGAACCTGATTAAGAAACCCTGGCCCTATAAATCCCACTATATTCGGATTCATATAAGGAACCCTAACCAGGAGCCAGGGTTTCTTAATTAGGTTCCTACATTAAACACTGAAGCCCTCACGGTTGAGGCGGAGGACCCAGGTCAGGGTTTCGCACTAAGTTTTGTGGTCTGGTATTTTGGGAGTTTCCGAAAATAGGGGTACCTTAGTTTGGGGTGCTTCTAATAAGGATCCCACTATTTAGGCCTACTATATTAGGGTCCCCTATTTTGGGAAACTCCCATTTAGGGCTGATTGCCTGGAGATCCCATCCGAAAGCATGTTGCGGGTTTTGGGTGCTGGGAGGATTTCGGGTCTGGCGATATTTTGGGGCATTGTTTTTTTTTTTGGTTTTCGAGTTTGGGGCTTTAGGGCTCTAGGCTTTTGGAGGTTTAGGAACTCATGATTAGGGTAGGTTCCTAAACCCCCCAAAGTAGGTAAAATAATGGCCCAATACCTACAAAACCCCATTATTCCACATACTTCGCTTGCCCTTTGTGCAGGACCCGGGTCTATCGGTGAACACATCTCGTTGGAAGGACTCCGGCAGGTGACAGCTTGTTGCTTGCAACACTTCAGGACTTTAGGGGTTAAGGTTTACCTTAATTAGCCCGGAATCGCCTACCTTTTTTCTGGACTTATATCAAGAAAAATAATAAGGAACCCTAAAAAGGTAGGTTCTTCAGGGTTAAGGTAGAGCTTCAGGGCTTTAAAGCTTTTAGTTCTAGTGTTTTAGGGTTTAGGGGCCCTAGGTTTGAGGTTTGTCGCGGCAACTTTGAACATACAGCAAATTGGACAGGGGGTTTCCCAAAGTCACTCGCGCTTGAAGCTTCCGTATTCACGGCGATTGGTGTGTATGGTTCCGACATCCGCAGTTTAAGCTTCAACCCCAGGCCTTACACCCTCCGCCCCAAATCCCGAGCTTTGAATCCAAGAAGGTAGAAAGACCATGAAGACCCAACGCGCCCAAGCGCTGGATGCTCAGACGAGCGGCTTAAGCTTTACCTTGACCCGGAATAACCCAACTTTCTCTGGACTTCATTAACGAAAAAATAATGAGGAACCCTAAAAAGGTAGGTTCTTCGGGGTTGAGGTAGGGTTTAGGGCTCAGGGATACAAAGAAGCTCAGTGGGACTCGCGGGTTTCGAATTACAGGGGATGGTTTAGGGTTTAATTTAGGGTTTAGGGTTTAGGGTGGGCATAATTGGCGCCCTTATCCCTATCATAAATACAGTAGAATATGCCCCCAAAGCGCTATAGTTATTCAGAGCCACACATATTATGAATATCTGGTAAACTGCATCCTAACACCTTTTTGCTACGAAGGCCCGGCCGAGTTTTAAATACACCGGAAAGTGATTAACGTCCTTATAGTTTACGAGGTATGAGTTGGTTTAGATGCGAGTCCTCCAATGCAGCAATGCTCTCCTAAAGATGCAGAACTGCATGAGCCGTGTCACCGCGGCAGCTGCAACAGCTCTTTTGAGACCCAGGGTTGAGGCTTTAAGGTTGCGGGGGATTGGATCCTGCACTCCTACCCGGAGGCCCCATAGTAGTTCCTTTTTGGGATCACCCCATAGGATTCTATATATGAACCGCAAAAAGGAACTACTTTGGGGCCTTTAGGTAAGCTCTCCCGGAGCTTGAACATTACACCTATACGTCTTGATCCAAGTCATCGAAGAGCCAAGCTGTTGTCGCCCTATCCGAAAGTGCGTAGTGGGCGGGAGCCTGGCAGCAGCGCCACAAGAGGTGGGCAAAGAAATTATATTTGGCCCTGGGGTGCTCGCAAAGACCAAAGACGGAAGCCCCGAACGTCGAAGATCCTGGGTCGGTTTTCAGACCCGTTTACGGTTTGGGGTTTAGGGTATTGTTAGACTGGTCACCTGAAATCTGAAACTGCATGGAGCAGCTTAAAGTTTGTTTCCTATCAAAACGAAAGCAACCTGTGCGCGTGAGGCTTACGGCACACTTGTCCATATCGATATCTCCACAACCATCCGATGGGAGCACTTCTCGGACTGTGTTGTCTCGAGCTGCTGTCGCTCAAAGTTCTTGGATGGTTTTACAGTAAACCCGCCCAAAAACCACCCTAAACCCGAAGCCAGGATAATCTGCGATACAAATCTACTGGAGGGGCGGGCCCCAATACCACCGAGTACTTTTCCTTCCGATTCTGTTTGTATCATAGCATAATATCCACACGTACGTGTTCTAACTATTAAGGCCCCTATATTAAAACATGTGGAGTGCTATAGCTGGCAGCTGCAAAGGCCTGCAGCTCAACATTCGAAGGGCTGAGACCTTCAGCAAACCTCGCCAGTAAAGATTAGGGTTTAGGGGCATAGGTTCAGGGTTTAGGGAATTAGGGCTTAAGCTGAAGATCTGATTGTCAGCTTTGCCGATTCAGCTTGAATCACATGTGTGTTGATCTTGTCTAAAGTTCTATGTAACCCACCGCCGAGGACTCTACACTAAATCCTATGATTCGACGCCAGAAAACCCTAAAAGCCTAAAACTCGAATCCCTAAACCCTATAAAGCCCTAAACCCCGAATCCCTAAACCCTACAGCCCTAAGCCAACGCCCCAGGGCCTTGCAACTGAATAGTAGAGCCGAACTTCCAAAGCGGAGCTCGTGCGAGCAGCCGATGTGGGATCCCAGGGCGCTGGGGTTATTATAGTACGTCGGGTATAGATTTTAGTACATCGTGGTATACTTTAGGATTTCATAGCAGATGCGTAGATTTTAACACTCTGTAGAAATGATAGCATCGTTTAGTGCGTAAATTATGGGGTAGTTTGCGGCTTTTTGGGCTTTAGGGTTTATAGGGTTTAGGGAAAGAGGCCTGGTACGGTTTAGGGCTTGACGGAGTTGGAGGTTTAAGGTTTAGTATAGGGAATTTAGGGTTGGGGACGATGGGAATCAACGCTGCCGGCTGAAGGGAACTAGGATTTTAGGGTTTCAGGGTTGAAGGCTCATATGGTTTAGGGAATCAGGGGGTTTGAGGGCGGAATAGATGGCTTCTAGGTTCGGCGCTTTAGGGTTTAGGGGTTTGTGGTCACAGGTTTTATGGTGCAGACTTTATGTTTTCAGACTTCTGTTAAGGGTCCTGAGACTCGTAAAGGGCATCCTGGGCCTTCCTTCTTGGTCTTCATCGCTTAGCTCGCGGTGTGACGGATGCTTCTAGAAGCCCGCGGAAATAATTTCAGCAGGATATGATTGTCCAAACTCTACATCCAAAGGCTTGGCGGCACCATATATAAGCCCTGAACCATTCCAATGCTAACCTTCAAAGCCTAGCAGTGCAAAAGCCCTCGACCGACGCATACGTATATTCCTTATGTTTGTTTAATGCCTTGTGTACTTGCGCATATATACATATATATGTATGTATGTATATATATATATATATATAGACACACACACACACACACGCACACACACCTTGAGACATGCCAAGGAAACAAAAATCGAAGACCTACTCAAGCAAACAAGCAAGGAAGGAAGCAAGACTAGGCAACAAGCATGGGTACTTGCATACATGCAGCTCGCGCTCAGCTAAACCCGAAGCCCTGGACTGTCGCTCCTAGTACTGGCTAGGGTTTAGGGTTTACTCTACCAACGTCGTGTTCGGATGCTGGATTCAGGGCTTCAGGATTTAGAGTTTAGGGCTTCAGGGTCCGGAGAACATGCCTTTCTCACGTCCTGTGCAAGCTGATCGACGGAAAGGGCCCCATTTGCGGGACTTCGCTTAATTCGAAACATGGATCTTCATGCCCGTTCCACGAGGAAGTCGGCTGAATCGCCCTAAGCTGCAGGGCTACAGGGCGTAAACTCTCGGGCATCGACGTCTTTAAAGGATGATGCGAGGAAAGACTGCACGGCATCGAATCAACAGCAGCTTAGATGCGGTTTCTGCGTAATCTTGCTCCGTAATCCCTCCGTCACGAAGGTTTCTTGTTTGAAGTAATCAAAGTTGTTCAGACATGGGACACTTGTAGTGATTTGAGCCTATGACATGCAGGTCATTCGACTGTTCAAGACGTGTGAGACCTTGACCAGACTTTCAAGAGCCAGCCGAACCTGCGTCTACCAAGTCTACGACAAGAGCCCTTAAGCCCTGAAGGCTATACCAGCGCTTGAGCCGCAAACCTTACAACTACAGGCGAAAACGGTCACAGCCATGCAGCCATGATGAGAAAGCTAAGCGCTAGAAGTACAGTGCTTCGGGTTTGTTTAGGGCAGTATGAAGCTATTTGCTTTAAAGTTCGGCACCCTGTTGTCAGGACCCTAAGATGTCTTGTGGTCAGTATTGGGTCCCGTGTTGGTTGAAACTCCCCATAAGCACTGCTGGGGGGCCCCAAAAACCAGCTAGTACTCCTGCTAGCGGCACTAGCGGGGTTGCACCGAATTCGCCAAGCTGATCTTCGCCCCCACCGTCCCCCCTTCAGCAACTTGTTTCACGGCTTCGGCTGGGGGCTAGCTTACGTTCCCAAAAAGCAAAAACTAATTACTGTCAACAAACGACAAGCAAGAGTCCCTTAGCACCCGCACAGCCTGAACCGCACGAAACCCCGAACTCTAAACAACATCGCGCACAACCCAGTGTCCTTATGCTTAAATGCAGCCTGAAAAGCACCGTGTACAAGCTCCGTATGAAGCCTTTCAACACCATTGTGAAACCCTGACAGAGCTTCAGGAAACCCTGGCAAAGCATTATCAATGATCCTTCTATGCCCCCTAAATCCGGATTTGTTTGCAGCCGGCACGCCTTGTGGCGCAGGGAAGGGCCCATTGCAGGCTCGGCAGCACTCGACCATGAACACTACTAGCAGTTAGAGGATCAACTGAACCTAGTAAGTAGGTGATACTTGGGTATGTCGATAGTTCGGTTTTGGGGCTTAGGAGTTTAGGATAGTTGACGATCAGAGGACGTGGTAAGTAGGTCATACTTGGGCTATGTGGGTAACCAAACCGGGCCCTGCCAAATTAACCCTGGGTCCCCTGGGCTTCCCCGAGGACGGGGGGTAAGACCCGAACGAGGAGTACAATTGGGACCCTCACTAGGCACACCTTCAACTTAGTAGCTGAGTGGATACACTTTACAGTTTTTGGGAGAATATTACCCGCTATAAAACGAAACTTGAACACTTTCTGGAGCTTATGAACTCAGCAACTAAGTCAAAGAAAGAAGATGCTGTAATCCGGCGCTGTTCAGTAAGCACCGCAAAATTAGGATAGGCATATCCCATATAAACCCCCCTTATAAAGAAGCCCAATAAGGCAGGGTGTTCAGTAAGCTCACAAGGTAGGCAGGGCATTGAGCTTCAGTGTGTCGAGTTCGGGCCGAGCCTCGAACCTCTCAACCCCCCAAAGCCCAAAATCCTGAGACCCAAAACCCTTACACCCTGCACACCCTAAACCCCTAAGCCGCAGAGCCTTAAGCCCCAAACCCTCCCACTCTAAGCTAATCTTATGAAACCCTGAACACATGCTCAAGAACTCACCTGGTAGCTGAAGAGTGAGAGTTCTGCAGAGCTGAGTTTCACATAGGAGGTTAATGGTGGCCTCGGCGGAAAAAAGGAAAGTTCGTGAAGGGCCTTTAAACAAAACGAGACCCTCAACCTAAGCCACTTCAATGAATCCTCAAGGGGGTTACTAGCGAATCTTCGAAGATGTTTGCCAGTATACGAATGCAAGTTTGCCGCATTTACTATGTAAGGTTTACGAGACAAGGTTGAGGATTTGAGGTTTCGGGTCACACATCAATTTGCACATACGTAAACATCTGCATGCTGTAAACACACTCGTCCTTGATGCAGAAATGCGTGCACCTGCGCAGTTATGCATGGCTGGATGTTTGGGGTGGCTGGACGTAGGGATCGTCATGTGCTTGCGTTGTGTTTCCAGTGACTCTGCAATGATGAGGAGCCGTTAAGCGATGAAGTTTGTTTGAGCAGGAGAGTCTGCAACCGGAGCTGCAGCTCCCTCTTACTCCCTAAACCCTAAACCCCTAAACCCTAAATCCTTACCATACTTGCATGTTCATCGGTGCCAGGACCAGTGGGTAGGGAGCCGTCTAGCGAGGCTATGCCAGGAAGCCGCTCATAAAGCCTTAGCCGGGAGATCTTGGTGTAGATGTTTCCTGGGCACACCTAAGTCCTGGGTTTGGAGTACCATGCTTGAATACTTTTTTGGGAAACCTGTTCCTTAAAGGAACCATTAGGACATAAACGTCTATACTTTTTTCTCCCTGGTTACTTCAAAGTCCAGCAGAACTGTAACCAAGTATTGTGGCTTATGGTTGCGAGTGCCTGTAGACGTGCTTCAGGTAGACCTTCTGGTGACTCATGGAAACACTTCAACGCCAAACAGACACAAAACAGCGAGGAATGCTAGCCGTAATTCCGACATTCCAAAGGCCCTCGACCCTAAAGGCATTACAGTTGGGTACTGCCCCCACTCAGTAACAGTTGGATAATATTCATACTACAGATATATTAGGACCTTATGTAATAGTAGCCCAATTATAGACTGTTACTGTATGGGAGCAGCACCCAACGTTAAAGCCTTACTGAAATCCAGGCCTGAATTTCCAACCTTCTCGCCCAAAGGAGTCTCACTCCCTCAACATACGGTTGATGATATAAATCTTGCATTACCTTAAGGACCCTAAACTATGGGAATTGTGTATTATGGGTAATGCAGGATTTATATCATCAACAGCAACATCCTAACGAAGGCCCCAAACCTGAAAGACCCCCAGGCTTTAAAGCCTACACCCTACATCGCGCAACCCTTCGGTGCGAAGCTGCCGCCGTTACAGCCTTGCCTACTCAAGCACTTTTGAAGCTCATTGGCGGATCTTAGTTGAATCCCTGCGAAAGAACCCAATCCCCTCCGCCCTAAAGCCCCAAAGTCTAAACCAGCCAACCCCGGGAAGATGATGAGGCCGTCCGTCTACGGGTCGCTTGAGCGAGGCATGAATGTTTGGGGTTCATGGTGTCTATAGGATGTAGGGCTTAGGGTTTAAGAAGGCACGCGTGGGGTGCATGGTCTTCTAGGCTATCGGGTCTAAACAGGCATAAATGCTTAGTGTTCATGATGGTTTGGACTTGTTGGCGTAGGCTTCTGTTATTTGAGATGTGGGATCGGCGCGTGCAGGTTGCCAAATCTCGGGGTTCTATGCGGGGTTTATGGAGGGCATGTATGTTACAAGCAGAAAGAAGTTGGGATGGGTTCCAAGGGCACAATCAATATAAACAAAACCCGTAAGCTTGAGCATGACAGGGGCAGAAGAACTCGAAACGGCTGGTTAGCCTTACGCCACACGCGAGAATATGTCCACTTGTTCAGTGTGCCTCCTTTACCTGCTGCCTTCCAGGACATCGTACCTTTTCGAGACTACTGCAGTGACATGAGCTCGATTTCATACTACGCATCGCGCCAAATGGACACGGTTTCTTTTCAACAGCCCTTGACAGAGGCGATCGTATGACCCCTGTATCGAATGCGATGGTCCCATTATCCCTGATGTTGGCTGCAGCTCACATGAAGCCCCTTGAACTCTAAACCCATTCGAACTGAAGGATGTTGTTTCAGAGGTCTTGCAACACTGACCCCTACTTTTGGCTGAAGCAGGTTTGGAACAACGAACAGACCTTCGAGGATGTTCTGCGACAGGCTCCGGCTGCACGCTGTCTCTCTAACGTAGGAGCCTGATTAAGAAACCTTGGGTTTTTATTGGGGTTCCTGATATGAATCCTACGGTTGATGATATAAATCCTGCATTAGCCAAAATAAGGAATATACCATAATTCCCATAGTTTAGGGTCCTTGAGGTAATGCAGGATTTATATCATCAACAGTAACACCTAGGGGGGTTACAGGGCCAGGGTTTCTGAATCAGGTTCCTACATTGTTAGGGGCGAAGAACTTGTAAGCAACTCTATCCCCGTCCACCCCAATCGAGAGAGCGGCCACGAATTTCCTGCAAAGTCTGCCTGCGTCCATGTGGGAGTTTCCGAAAATAGGGGACCCTGCTATAGTACCCTAAATAATAGGATCCTTATTATAAGGACCCCAAAATAGGGTACCCCTAAACCCTAAACCTCAAACCCCTAAACCCCTAAACCCCTAAACCCCTAAACCCTAAACCCTAAACCCCTAAACCCTAAACCCTAAACCCCTAAACCCTACACCCTAAACCCTAATTTTCGGAAACTCCCATGTGCCTGGCTGCGCATGGGGAAGATAGGGGCCTGAACCTGGGACAACAAAAGGACCAGTTAGGAGACCTAGTAGTAGAGTTATTAGGGTTCCTTTTAAAGGGGTCTACAAGGGTTACTATAAAGGATCTATAGGGATCTATAAGGGTACTGTAGTAGTAGAGTAGGTAACCTTAATCCTTTTTGGGGTAGTCTAATCGCTATATAACCCCTATATAACCAAAAAGGTTAAGCTTTAGTTCCCCATGATACCCGACAAGCAGGACAAAGGACCGCTTAGGAGGTGGCAGGGGCTGGCAGTCTGCAGTAAAGCAGCTGTAGGACTGCGGGCGCCCAGGGCAGAAGAAGACGTTTGTGCTGACGACAGCTCTTCTGATGGCATCCAAGGAGCTACATACAACCTGTGCTGATGGTGAAATGACGATGGTGATGATGATGATGATGATAATGACGGTGATGATGATGATGATGATGACGAAGAGGATGATGACGACGAGGACTGTGACGACGAGGATGGTGATGATGGTGATGCTGATGAAGATGGTAGTGTTGGTGATGATATGTGAAAAGGTGATGACTATGGTGGTGACGGCGTTCATGGTCCTGGCTTGTTCATGGGCATAAAGACGACTGAGTCGTGACGGTGGTGTGAAGATGTTGCTATTGGTGCAGACGATTGCGATGATCAGCACTCTGCGGCTGGTGAGGATGAAGCGGGTGATGATAGTAGGAGAACTAGGACGAGGAGGATGATGATGCTGAGGAGGAGGAGGATGATCATGATCTTAGCGGTCGATATGATGAACATAAGAAGGACCAACCGTCGGGGTCTGGAGCCTCCCTTCTGCATAAGTTCTGCTTTCTCGCGGTCCTAAACCTTCGCGTCATGGCCCGATATCTTCGTAGAGAAGCATGACTACTTCGACTAGGTAGGGAGAAACCCCTCCCCTCCAGCCTCCCCGTACACCGTGATGAAGATGTTCTGATGTAGGGCTTTCGCTTCTCGGATGTTGAGGTGACAGCCGTGGAGGACCCCGAAGAGGGAAGGCTTGGGCAGCTTGGGACAGATTTGTGGGACCCAGGCCCTAAGCCCTTATAAGCCTTAAGCACTCTGATATAAGCGTGTTTCAGGGGTTCAGAGAGCGTATTATGGAATTGTTGCTAGCCTCTGCTGAAGCTATCTGCCGACTGCGTCACGCCCGTACGGTATGCGACAGCATTGTGAGACGCAGCTGCACTTTAAGGGTTCTTTTTGCTTTTGAGAAACCAACACCTAAAGTAGACTTGTTGTTGCCGGAGTTTAGTGCTTGATATGCTTGGGTTCGGGATGCATAGCTCTCTGTGTCTCTGTCTCTGTGTGTGTGTGGGGGGTGTCAGAGGGAGCTGCATTGGTGCAGAAGTTGTGTGATTCGAGATGTTGTCCGGTGTCGCGCCGAAAAGCTATCCTAAAGAACCCCACCGCCCTGGCTGGCACTGGTGAGGGGCGCTGCTGTCATGGTTTAGGGTTCCGGCTTGAGGCTAGGGCTTGTACATGTGGGTCGTTTCCGACACATTCGCATGTCTACGAAGACGTGAGAAGCCGCCTAGCCGTGCCACATGTTCAACTTGACAAATGGGCCCCTTAAGCCTATATACTCTAAACTACCCTATAGCCCCAAAAACCGTGACAAGTTATGCTGTCCCGAAATTGTCCCCATATAGTGTTGCTGCGATATCCTCAAGACACTCTGACGTGGACCCTTGAGCCAATGCGACGACTCGACCTCACCGACATGGCTCCTCGCGGGTCCGGCAGTGGCGCATGGTGAGCCTTCCGTGTTTTTCGCTGTTGGTTCGAGGCTTAAGCACTGCCTGGACCCCCTAAGTATGTAGCCATTATTTTACCTACTTTGGGGGTTTAGGTGATTACCATGAAGCCATAGCCTAAACCCTATAAAGCTTTAATGGATGTTCACGGCCAAGGGTTTAGGGGCCACATCTAATTAGCGCCTGAAGGATTCGCAGACTCCGTCACCTGCCAACTAGGATCGAACCCGCAGCACCACAGACACCTCAATGCAGGAATATGCCTCAAACTGCGGTGCCTCAACTTTTTTCGGGAAGGGCGATCTAAGTAAGTAGGGCTATTACTATTGGGCTGCCCGGGAGCTTTTTTGTACTTGCTAAAAGGTTTAGGGTTTAGGATTCCTTGATACAATCAATCGAGCCCCATATCCTCGCACCTCGATGAGGACTGTGCCCTGCTGTATGTTATAGTAACCCCTTATTGGGGACCCAAAAAAGCACATAAGCGTTTTTTATGGGGATATCCCTTTCTTATTGAGCCTCATTGTAAGGGGGTCTATATGGGATATCACTATCCTAATTTTTGCTTATGTGCTCTTTTGGAGCCCTACTTTTGGCAACCGTTAGAATTACCCCCACGGTAAGCCTCAGGGTAACCCTTAAAGTAACCTATCTCATGCCCCAGAGGCAGCGCGGCTCAAGGGGCATAGCCCTATGAAGATGCCTGATCTGAAGAGAAAGACAGTTGCATCGTAGGGTTTGCACAGGGGCTTAATTTGCACCGGTAGATACAGAAGAACCCTTGATGATGGGTTAGGAACTTCGGGAACATCCGCCTCAGGGAAGGCTTGGGTTGTTTGTGTTTCGGGTGCCCGAGCTGATCCATCCAGCCTGAGCACGCCAAAGACTTCGCGATGCGGCTGAGTTTACTTCTGGGACGACGCCTGCCAGTGGCTCTCACCTTCTATCAGATTCTAGGTGGAGCTTGGGGACATTGTTTATTTTACCTTGTGGTTCTAAAGAGGTATCTTTTTCGTAAATACTCGTGGGAGCCTTTGAAGCACAACCCAGGATTCTTTCCCTCGGCGCCTTGTGTAGCCTTGCCTTTTCCCTCCGGCTAGATGTGCCGCCAGACTCAGGAGCAGCTTAGCTGAGAGCTACTAGAAGGCTTTCTTTGAGGGTTACTATATACAAAGGATACTAGAAGGGTTATATACTATAAAGTGCTACGACGAGGGTTTGTGAGTGTTGCTATGAGGGTTACGTTTGAAGCCTTATAGTATAAGGGTAACTACAATTGCTACTATAACAAATAAGGCAGTCCAGGGCCTGGGTTCTGGGGTTACCCTGTCCAGAACCTCAGACCTTAAGCCCTGAAGCAGGAAAGCTCTAAATCCTACGCCACTAGCCTACACCCTAAACCCCAAACCCTAAACCCCAAACCCCTAAACCCTAAACCTTGAGCCCCCATCCGATCCTAAGCCCTGTGCATCCTAGATCCCCAAGCCCAACAAGCCTCGAGCCGAGGACCTCTACCAGAGGGCCTGAAGTAGAGGGTTCCTTTAAGGGATCCTTAAGGGCTCCTTTATGAGAAGGGTTCCCATAGATAAGGATTACTCTAATCTAAGGGATTTATAAGGGTACTATAAGGGGTTCTACAATGTAAGGGCGTGATTAAGAAACCTTGGGCCTTTATTGGGGTTCCTTATATGAATCCTACTATTGCCAGGGTTTCTTAATCAGGTTCCTACATTAGGGCCTGCGGAACGATATCATCGCCGAAGAGGTATTGAGGCAGCTTCCAGTGAGGGTTTAGGGTATGTGTGGGTTTAGAGTTTTGGGGTTTTGAGTTTTGGGATTCCCCCGCCCACTGATGCCCGATATTACCGCCAACTCTATCAAGTTGGAACGTGGATTGACAATGATTCGTGCTGCGATTCCTCGTCCTGGCGTTAAGAGCGCGAATATAGGATCTTCTCCAACATTCTGGTTCTTACTTTATCAAAAGCCCGAAATGCCCAAAAATCCCCAAACCGTTCAGCCCCAAAGCCCTCAACCTTAAACCCCTCAGCCCACGCCCTACAACCCCAAACCCCAAACCCCACAACCCCCTAAAGCCCTACTTGGAGGTTCATGGGTAGTTATAAGTGGGGTTATAAGTAAAGTAGCTATACTTTCAACCCTTGATCGGGCTTATAACACTTACAGTAGAGACCAGAAAGTTGGAACATCATTAGCCTCATGGCCTTAAAGTCAAGTATAGGGAATCCCAGCATGAAACATCCCAAATCTATGTTCCAACTTTCTGAGGTTGACTATATGTAAACCCTAAACCCTAAACTGTCTTATAACTAATGTAAACCCTAAACCCTAAACCGTCTTATAACTACCCATGAACCTCCAAGTAAAGTCCAGACTGAAGGGCCGAACTCACCTCATGGTGCACATCACCGATCCACAACTGGGAATGCTGAACCAGCACTTCGGCTCATACTCGAGTTTAGGATTTCAGGTTTAGGATGTAGAGTTTCGGAATTTAGGTTGTTTGGTTTCTAGTATAGGGGTTTCAGGGCTATGAGGCATAAGGATTTGTCAGGCGGATTCTGCTGGTAAGTATCATAGTACCCTTATAGCTCCCTTATAGTACCCCTTTAAATTAAAGGAACCCTTAAAGGAACCCTATTCTAATTATGAAGGCCCCTAGTATTCCCACCCCAAGTATGTGAGGCTAAAGGGGGTCGGGGGCTGTTGGGGATTCAGGGTTTGAGGTCGGTTTGGGAGCTCGAACCCGTTGAGTGCGGAGAGTCGGGGCATCCGGGTTAATCGCATGGAGACCCAAATCCTTTCATAGCGCTTGAGACCTCGCTAGATGCGACTCCGGATAGTTTTTTCAAAAGAGGAGGTATATTCGCAATTTCGTCCAGCCTGCCTCTCCAGACAACGACCGTTTCCACGACAGTGGGCGGATGTGGACAACAAGAGCTGAGGGCGACCTTTCATCCCGACCGTGCGATTTCGGAGAGAACACGATGATGAATCTATGTTGACGGTGATGCGACGGTGGCGAAGATGACGCTGTCACCGACATTGCTAGCACAATGGAGGAGCAGGGCCAAGAGCAGGAGAAGGTAGGAGAAGGGGTGACTGCTTAGGACGAGAGCAAGGAGCTGATGTTGGCAATGTCAGTCCTTCGTTTTGTTTCCGTGGCACGTTCTTGCTCCCGTGCCGTTTGTTCCTTTTCGGCGACACTTGCAAATGAAGGAGGAGCAGCAGGCCGAGAAAGAAGAGACGCGGAGGGCAAAGATAACGGTGTTTATGTCCATGTACGATGAAGAGTAAGATGATGTTGTTGATATTGGCGCTGCTGCTGTCGCCGCTGGGTGATGAAGATGTCGACGGCCACGAAAAGTTGATGGCGATGTTGCGATTGAGGATGCTTTTGGAGATGGTGACGGCGACGATGATGATGGTGATGATGACGATGGTGAGGGGAGGAGGGGACGAGGGGGAGTGGGGGACAGGGGGAGAAGGCAGAGGAGGGGGAGGATGTTGATGATGACGACGACGAGGAGATGGGTCTATATGAGACTGAGGAAGTAGTGCAAGAAAGGATGGAGCCATGACCGGCAATGAAAATCACGACGGTGAGAACAAAAGCAATGGCAAGTGTCTGCATCCGTCGCACTCGACTCTTCGCGGCTTGTTAATCTTGGTTGAACTTGGTTGTGCTAATTGCAGTAGCTGTATGCAGCCGACGCCTGAACCCTCCTTTTTGCAGGGTTTTGCTTTGCGCATCATGATCATGGGCAGCATGCACTCCTTCTCTGATAAGGTACATCGATCCTGAAGATTGGACGGATGAGAGCAACATGCTAGATGGGCTGGTGTCGAAAGCAGTGCCCCTGAAGCCCAGCTTTGTCTTCGTCGGTGGGGATATGCAGAACTGGTGGCCAAACGAGGGTCCCCAAAAAAACCGGAATCGGCCAGGGGGTATGTCGGAGGCAGACTTCCAGGAGCTTTGTTCCAAGGATTTGGGCCAGAAGCAAAGAGTGGCTGTCCGGCGTTCTCTGGAGGCGCTTGAGGGTGCTGGTATCCCTGTCTATTATACACCAGGCAATCATGACATTGGCGACCACCCTGATGTCACAACTCTTGAGCGATATGTGGGCTCTGGTGGCGAGTCTGGATGGGGGCCTTTGTTCCAGCGAGTGAGGCAGGAAGGTGGAATTCTTTACCTGCAGTTTAACTCTCAGGTGTACTGGAGTACCGCCGAAGTTCTCGACGATTACCGTGCGAAGCAGCTGGAGTTCCTCAAAGCTGAGGTAACCAGGTGGCACTTGGTGTTATTGTTCTTGTAGAGGTACCTACACATATATACATTGTAAGGGCACCAAAACTACCACCGAGGTAAGCCATATCCAATCCAACATCAAGCGGCTCGTACTTCTCACGCACATTCCTCCATTTATGAGCTCCGTTGATGAGAAGGAAGGCTGGGCGAATTGGAAGCAGGTCTACCGGAATCAAATCTTGGACCTGCTGGCAACACCCAAGATACCAATGCTGCAGCTCGGCTCCGTTGAAGCCTAGCGTGGAATGCCTGTTACAGGTAATCAGGTACCAAGGAATGGCATGCAATGTGCAGCAACCGTGTAAACTGAAGCTCGAGCCCCAGTTTCCAATTTCTTTGTTGTCCGAGGTGGGTCTGTGGCCACTTCCATGCCAACGTCGAAACGGATGTGACGTACCAGGCTCTCTCACAAAAGGGGCCTACGACGTAACACTCTAGCATGCTGCCGAACTGCTCGCACCCTAAGCGCACCACTCTCCTAGCTTCGATTTGCAGAGCATGAATGGTGCGATGCCCTGCGCCAGGGTGTGCCGATGAGCATCCGTGTCACCAGTGCGGCAGGAACCACTATGCAATGGGACGGACTGGCTGAGCCTTGGTCCAACTTCAAGAAAGCAGTGCCTGATGATATCAGAAGTATCCCTAAGGGTCTAGGTACATAAATAGTATATACTTCGGGCCCAATGTACCTATGTAGGGAGTATTTTAAGGTCAACAAGTATATACTATTCGCCTAGTAGTCGAGTATATACGTAACCTTCAACCTTTTTTGGGTAGTATAGTCCCTATAAAATGCCTATATAACCAAAAAGTAGTTCCCCATGATACCCGACAAGTAGGTTTGGGTACATGGATCCTCAGGGTATGCTTCTCCAAGGGAAAGGGGAGGAAGTGTACGCTCGAGAGGATGTCAAGCTTACAGCTCCAGACCCTAACATGGGGAGGCTTTAGGGTTTAGGGTATAGGGGCCTTAATGAATACCTATATACCATTTTGGGGGTTCCATATTAACAAATTCTAGCATATTGGGCTGCGAAACCCGATTCAAAGTATTAATTGAGGCCCCGATTGTACACGGTCACATGAATCCCCAAACCTCAGGCCCGAAACCCAGAACCTCGCCGAATGGGAGACCCAAAGACTGGACTGCGCATCCTGCGCAAGCCATTTCCGAGAAGATTGACCTCTTCCAGAAAATCCTTGATCCCCTACTTGGAGGCCCAGGGGACTTAGTAAGTAGGTTATAAGTAGGGTTATAATTGGGGTAACTCCATTTAGGGTACTTATAACCCCACTTATAACCTACTTACTAAGTCCCCTGCATGGGCCTCTAAGTAACCCACCTATACTCTCCATTGTAGTCTCGTTTTTGGAGAACAGCAACTGCAATGGAGACTATAGGTAACCTAGCCTAGCGACCTTCAGATTGAGAAATCACAGACATCTCATTCGCATTGCTTTCCGGATGAAGAACCTGTTCAGGCATTTTAGGATCTTCCTACAAATAGGGAACTCCAAAGCCTAATGTTACAACCCCTTTATGAGTTGTTTGGGTCACAACGTTCTATGAACCCGATATCCTGTCCAACCAGTGCCGAATCCGTTCTGTATCTGTTGTGAACCTCCCCACCGGAGCCGAGACAAGGATCTGACTTCTCAGCAAGCCGAGACAGTGGCCTCCAAGGACATCGCAAATGCTTTTGCCGAGGACGCCGGGCTCACCTGCTTTCAGGCTGTAGAATACCCTACAGAATATCTTACAGGATACCGTATATAGAATATACCCTGCAGGATACCTTACAGGAGAAGGATTCTCCGCATGCCTAAAAGGCATCACATGGGTCTAGTCCGGGGGCTCAGGGTGCGGGATGTAGTGCAGTGCAAGTTGGGCTGCTTTGCTGGATGACCACAGCGAAGTCTAGAATGACAGGACTTCTCGCTACTTCTGATTGGTTTCACGAAGGAGGAGTCAGGAATCTATTCTTTCGTCACACCTTAAAGATGCGGTTGGCAACCAGAGCCGCAGCGCGTGAAGATTTGTCCAACGCTTGGCCTGCATATTGAGACGGTATTATGATGGAATTCAGTAACCTACAAGGCTCAACACGTAGAGCACCAGTGTAATGGCCTGGGCCCCTCGATCGGGCAGCAGTTTCAGAGAGGCTTTGTATGTTCATACTTGGAGGATCATGGGACTTTTAAGGTAAGTAAGGTTATGTCTACCTTAATTTTAATTGGAGTTATAAGTATAAAAAAGTTATACTAGTTATATAGTTACCTGATTTATAACCCCAGCCACTAAGCCCCATGATCCTCTAAGTAGTATGTGGGAGTTTCTTATAAGGACCCCAAAATAAGGTATCCCTAATGTTCGGAAGCTCCCAAGTAACCGTAACATAGTGGCCTTAATAACTAAACTAGGGTTTTGGGGGCCCCCTATACTATAGTCATAATAACGAATCCCAAAATAATGTGGGTAATTATTAAGGCCCCTACAGTACCGGGGCAGGGAGCCCATGGTTCAGAGAACTTCCCCTAAGCCCAAAAATCAAAGCTACACCCCAACTCCTACCGACCACGGTTTAGGGTTTAGGGTTTCTTAAACCCTAAACCCTAAAGCCTCCGGAGCTTCGGTCTCCTGAATACCAGGTACCGATTTGGGATCGTTGGTTCATTTCTCTTAATTGGTTGATTTAGAACCCTGTTTGTATTTGTTGGAGAGTGGCTAATGGGGGCGCTGACATGGGGGCGTAAGGTATGATGAGCCTTACAAGGTTCATTTGATGTCAATTGTGAACCATTGTGCCTTTTCACAGTGCTTGTCGATTGCGGCATCTCAGTTTGATTTGGGCCGATGGGGTCTACACTCTACACTTGCGCTTGGAACCTTTGCCGAAAACTGTTGCGAAGATGATGCGGAGCGCGTGCGCATCGTTGCAGCGAACATTGCTCAGGAGTTACAGGTGCGCACAATTGTGCACAATCGTGGTGATCCGCGGCGTGCGAAATGCCACAATTGCCCACAATTGCTGTCGTTTGTATGCGTTCTGCACTTGTGCATTTTTGCTCCCCGTGCCACGCACAAGTGCGTATTGTAATTCAGGAAACATGACAAAAGCTGCGAGCAGCAATCTTATTAACATGTTGAACAATTTGGGCGACTGCTGAGATCGAGACCGAGTGAAGGATATCGGCTTCTCCAACATCAAGCAACGTCTTCGCGCGCAGCCGGATCGCTCCGGTCTGCGCATCTTCCGGTTCGACGAAGGCACGCCTGAACCCCAAACCCCAGAAGTTCAGGGTTTAGGGTTCCGAATTCGAGGAGACAAGGGTCGTTTGGGGTGAAGCGACATGAGCTTCAGAAACTCAGGGCTTTAGGGTGTTAAGCCTCGGCATGCATAGCTGATCATTAGTTTCACTAGCTTTGAATCTTGCTAGGTTCGGATGTATAGACGAGATGAGACGCTGCAAGGGGCATCTGCGAGAAACCCTTCCAGTAATTACAATTCCTTTACGGGCTAAATTGCCGTCCAAAGTTTCGCAACCCCAGCGCCCCCCTTCCCATCTGCAAAGCCCTAAGCCCCTAAACTCCAAATCTGCAAAACCCTAGACCCCTAAGCCCTATAGTAGTAGCCAGAAAGTTGGAACATGGCTTTAGGAGGATTAGTGCTAGGATCCCTTATATACCTTACCTTAAAAGAGCATGAGGTTAATGATGTTCCAACTTTCTGGCTTCTACTATAAACTCCAAAGCTGCCCTAAACTCCCAAACTCCAAAGCTGCCAAAGCTGCAAACTCCAAAGCTGCCAAAGACGACGGCTCCTTCGAAGACCAGTGGTACACGCTCGACCAGCTCGACGACTTGCCGACGGAGGCATGAGACATGTGCAACAACGACAGGCGGGCTTTCGGGCTCTGGGATTTCGGGTTAAGGGTTGGAGCCAAAGGTTAAGATAATAGGCTAGGAGAAAGGACATATTTTTTGATGGAGGCCAAAACCGGAAAGCTGCTAGTTATTCAGAACCAGGTGGCAATTTGGGATTTTGTTTAATTTCCCTTATGGTTCATATACAGCTACCTAATCATAAAGACTTTTCAGAGCCCCAAAACTACAGCCCTTCAGACCGTTCTTCCATGTGGGAGTTTCCGAAAATAGAGGACGCTAAAATAGTACCCCAAATAGTACGATCCTTATTATAAGGACACCAAGAATAAGGTATTGAGAGCATGAGATGTGAATCTCAAGCGCTGTTAAACCTTAAAGCCTCAGTCCTAGATTGAACCTTGCGGTCCAAAGCTCCTGCATCGGCGTCTTTCTGTAAGGTCCCTGTTGGGTTTTGGGGTTTAGGGATCCCCTCTATGCTGAGAGCCCGAAAGACCTCTCAAAGCAACGCCCGAAACTTTGGGGCCTGTGGTGTACTATAGGGTCCTTAATAATTACCTATACTATTTTGAGGGGTTCCTTATTATTATAGTATACATGGCCCCGAAGCCCTATTCTAATTATTAAGGCCCCAAAAGTCGACTTCCGAAGTCTAGGGCATCGGGGGGGGGGCCCCAAGCACTGAACCCTGGAAGCCCGTACCTAGTAGTAGAGTAGGTAACCTTTGACCTTTTTGGGGTAGCATAGTCCCCCTATATCATCCCTGTATACCCAAAAAGGTTAACCTTTAGTTCCCCATGATAATCGAGACGTAGGTGTAAGACGTTTTCATACATCATTCCAAGCGCTGTAGAACCTAGACATAGCCCTTAGAAAGCGCATACCCAGCCGCATAAAGCCGGTGCAACACCGTGATCTGCAAACCCTCGTGCAGCCCCTGTTGAGGAAGATTGGTTTCGCAGAAAACGAATGCAGGGCACAGAAATGTCAGAAAAAGAATGACCGACGCTCACCAGGATTGTGGAAGATGAGGGCGTGGATTGAGGGTTTGGGGTTGTGGGATTTGGTGCATATCTGGCTTCAGGTGTTTCTGAAAAATTCGATATTCTGGGTGTTCGGCAATTGGGATTACTGAATATGAGGGCTTCAACTTTAACAATCACCAGTGCGGCTGTGGGATTCTATATGCTGCTCAGTAGAGCTTCGGAACTCTTTGGCCTCAAAGCCAGAGCCCTCTTGTTCCGGGTTCAGGGCCAGGATGTAAGGAAAGACATGAAAAGACACCAAACGAGAGAACACACACACACACACACCTAATGAAGCCTTAAATCATGAACTATTAATTAAACCTAAAACCACAAACCTGAACTCCTCAATGCAAACCCTCAACCCTGAACTCCTAATGCCTCAGCCGCTAAACCGTGTTGATCGCATGCGATGGTGTTTCGCCTATCTTGACTTCCTCATCCGTCGGAGCCGCATCCAACAAACAGATGGGTGGTTGTCAAAATTAGGGTCCCTTTTTGGGTCCCGATTATAATACGGCACCTTATATTTGGGGTACCCAAAAAGGGGCCATAATTTTGACAACTACCCAGATGACTGGCTTTAGGAGCTTCAGACATGCCTAGAGGGGGCACAGAGACTCCAAAACCCCCCCCTTCTAAGCAAGATACGTTCCAGACAACCTTAAACCCTAAACTCTAAATCCTAAAAAAAAGCCCTAAACCCTAGACCCTAAACCCTAAACAACAAAGCGCAGCGTCCTTAGTTCCGGTGGTTTGGGAGTTGGGAGCCTCTACTTGGAGGGTCGGGGGACTTAGTAACTGGTTATTTTCGGGACTTATAAGTACCATAACCCTAATTAGGGTCCCGTTTAGGGTACTTAGAAGTCTACTTACTACCTACTTACTAAGTCCCCCGACCCTCCAAGTAGTGACAGGATATGCTCGCAAAACGGACCCCCGAAACCAGAAACCCCATATGATCAGCATCTTTTCGACTTTATCTTAACACTGTCATTAGGGATCATCATATACGAGGTTACCCTTAAAGGGACAAACCCCTAAACCCTAAGCCCTAACCCTTATAGTACCCTTATAGTACCCTCTCATAGTACCCCTTGGCATGGTCGTTGCTGTTTTGGTTATTGTGCTACAGGCACCGGAGCGGCCTGAAGTTAATCCTGAACCTTGTTCCCACCGGGTCCTAAGTAACTAATTGTGTGTGTGTATATATATATACATATATATACACATATATATATACATACACATACATACATAAGTAGAATGTAAGAATTCTATAGTACGAAAAATCGTGACATGATTTGCGAAAGTATACCCCATAACAGTACCTAGGACCCCTTTGGGATTAGAGCTTTGCTTTAAGTTGTTGGTGGGATGAGTGCGGCATGTGTCGGCGGCAGCAGTCCCTGAGCGCAAAACGCCTGAACCTCAATCGTGAGACCCTGTAAACCCCAAGCCCTAAACCCTAAACGGGAGTTTCCGAAAATTGGGGTACCTTAATTTGGGGTCCTTATAATAAGGATCCTACTATTTAGAGTACTATATTAGGGTCCCCTATTTTCGGAAACTCCCAAACCGTTATAAAGCCTGAAGCCTGAACCCACAGAAGTTGGACAAGAGGCCCCTACCCCTAGGCCCCATAGTAGTTCCTTTTTGGGATTGCCTTATTGGATTCTTAATAGGAACCCCGAAAAGGAATTACTAAGGGGCCTTTGGGTATAGACAAGTTTGTAGAGCATGGGAGAGTGAACGTGTGCCGCGCGTTTCCGTTCGCAGGCCTTCTGCGGGTGCCGGCATCTTAGTTACCCCACCCCCTGCGGGACAGTGTTGTGGTTCAGGTTTTTGTGGATTGATGGCTACATTATACGGGTTTGGGGTTCATGTGAAGCTTCCTGGTCTTGACTTCCTCATAATGTCGCGTACTAATTAGTGTTTTCATTTCCTTCAACTCCTTTTTTCTTAAAAAAAAAGCTGCAAAATTCAGGAAGATCTATCAAACTTTCCGGATCGGGATTTCCGGGTGCGGCCTTGGGAATCGGTCTCGGTACTCCGCAGCTTATGGAAGGTTGAGGGTTGTAGGTTGAGGGCTGAAGGGTTTCAGGGGTTTGGGGGTTTAGGTTCGGTTTTCGGGGTCTACTTTCGGCCCAAAAACCCTAGCTTATTTGGGTTCCTCATTGTGAGTTGCTTCTATAACTCCTTAAGAAAGGTCGCTTATTCAGGGTCCCCTTGCTTGCCAGGGCCAGGGTTTGCACACTTTCAAGTCTTTCACTTCAAACTTTTGTCTCCTTAGGAATTAATTTCCATGTTTGTTGATATAAAACCCAAGAGAATATTAAACATACTGTTTGCATTATGGTTGAAAGGGGGGGGTATAGAAAATTCCTGAGGCCTGTAGTTTCTGCAGACCATACGGTTTAGTTGAGGGCCAGCGAAGGATTCTCAGAGGCAACCGGCTGTGGCATGAGAAAATCACCTTTTGCCATATAATGTAATTGATAATTAGAATGGAGTCTTGGGGGTTCCTTATTATAAGTACAGTATAACAGTATAATATACCCCCCAAGCCCTATTCTAATTGTTAAGGCCCCTCCGTTATACGTTTAAGTTTGGGTTAGGTCGGCCCAGAGCTTGTCAAGGAGCTTAGGGCGTTGCTCCAGGACTGAAAAGGTAGTTGATAAACTTCGTGGCTTCCAAGGGCTTTAAGGAGCCTTCAAGGGGGCTTCAAAGGGAAGCTTTAAGGGGCGTTGAAGGGGCTTGGCTTCAAAGGGAGGCTTAAGAGTCCCCTTAGAGACACTTTGGGAAACTTGCACGAAGATTCATAAATTTCTTTGAGGGGCCCGACAACTACTGCCTAAAGTACCATGTGAGCTACTACGTGACTCGCTCTGAGTATTCCTAGTCATGTCACGACGTCGTAGCCGTTCAAAGTTGCTGGCCGATTTCGAAGGAGCTGTTGATGCGGAAACTGTGACCCCAACATCGAACCCTGGAACCTGAAGCCTGAAACCCTGAAGCCTGAAACCCAACGCCCAGAAGTCTCGAACCCCAAGCCACAGCCTTCAGTTCAATTTGAGAAACTAGTCTAGGGCTCTCTGAGTATGTTCGGCTGCTTCTTCTTCTTGGTGGTGGGCCTTTCAGTTATGGGTTTGTCCCATAAACCCCCCCCAAGCCTTAAGCCCTAAACCCTGAAAAGTGAGGCCAGCCGCCGGTTGTGCGGTTCCTCTTGGACGGCCAGGCTTGTTCCTCCACCCTACAAGTCCTCAACAACTAAGAAGTCCTGGGTGGAGGGTTTACGGGCTTTGGGATCAGAGGGTTTAGAGTGGGTTGTGTTAAACCCTACTGCAAGCCACGGGGCCCTGAAACTGAACAGCAACACCAACAACAGAACAACGACAATGACGACGACAAGAACACGACAACGAACGGAAGCAAGCATCAATACCCAATTCAATGAAACGAGCTCTAGCAAGAGCAATGGCAAGAACCACAGCAACGGCCCCCAACATGAGCAACGACGACGACGACCACAACAACAGCAACAGCAGCAGCAGTAGTAACAGAAGGTATTGATAGCAGGCTCAACGCTAAAACCTTTGCCGCTGAGCGGCATAGACGATCGTCTTTGGTGGCCCCAGGTGGTGCTACAGCCCAAAACCCACAACCCTATCTGCTCGTCAGACATCCTAAAACCTCAGCCCTGCGCCCAAAGCGCAAAGACCCTGAAGCCACTTAACCACATGCTGTACAAAATGGAAATTATTTCCGCAGGGTTTCCTAATATAGTTCGGTCTTCCCCCGCACCTCGTTTAAGCCCCTACAACTCTACAACATCTGTATCACACCTTATGGGACCCCGAATTATATATCCTTGCGTCGGCAGTGGAAAGGATCTTGCGATGTTGGCGTCAGAAGCTCAGCGGGGGGTTCGGAGTTCGGGATTTCGCGGAGTTGGGGGGTGTGCAAGGGTTTAGGGTTTAGGGTAGGATTGGAGTGTTTAGGCTTTGGTTTGCAGTTGTGGGTTTCGGGCTGGAAGCTCTCCAAGAAGCGGACATGAGGCAAGCAACGGCTGCCAAAGACTCTCCCGATAAGCCCTTTGCTATGGATTCTCTAGTAGATCTCTAGCCAGCAACATTCAGCTACAGGCGTTTTTGTGTATCAGAAGCCAGAATGATTGCCAATATGATTGCCAATATATTATACGTATGCCATTGAAACAGACAGGGCTTAGGGTTGCAACCCTACCTCAGATCTTCCATCCGCGCTTCCTTGTCTCGGTCTCTTCTCCATGGGAGAGTCCCATAACCGTCCAACAGAAACTACCTATAGTCTCCATTGTAGTTCCTTTTTTTAGTTATCCAATTTTATGGCTAGGACCCTATAATAGAGATTTTGGTTAACCAAAAAAAGGAACTACAATGGAGTCTATAGGTAGACTGCCGAGTTCAAGCTAGACCTAACCAGAAACTCAAATCCAATGCACGCCGGAGGTCCGGAAGTACTGCCTGGTGAGCAGGAGCAAGACTTTCAGCAGTGGCAGGGGCCTCGCAGAAGTCTTGTGAGCCAGCCAAGACCCTCCTTGTACCCTCAAATAGGGGTATATGGTCCCAAATAAGGGGCATTTAGGGTCTAATAGAGGGTAGATGGAGGGTCTAGGAGTGCTTGAGATTTGTTTCGAGCTGGGATACCGAGTAGTTAGCAACCTTTGCTTTATATCTTCAGGCTTCCTGTCTACAACTGAGTAATGCGACAGAGAAGAGCAGACTTTTTGAAAGGAGGTTACTTGGGAACTCAAAGAGAAGGGTGTCTACAAGTTTCCGGGCTTCTCTGCTGACTTTGAGCTTTCGTTCGCAGGTCCTTGGGAGTGTGTAATTTTCCCCGCTGTGTAAAGCACACAAATGTTTTTGCATGCACCTGTGTACTTGCTAATATGCTCCTCTTTGCGGTTTAAGAAAGTCTGGGAGGGAGGGAGGGAGGGAGGGAGGCAGGGAGAGAGGGAGAGCGAGACAGAGAATTTGTGTCTGTGCGCGTGCATGTGCGCGAACGCATACGTGCAAGCTGCGTGCGGTGGAGCAAGAGCGAGCAAGCCGGTCCAGATGACTCCGAACCTATGTTTGCTTGACGGATCAATCTTTTTGGTGCAGACAGGTACAGGCCCAAGGGCTTGTCAAACGTGGTATTTTCATTTTGGCTCGCCCCGGTATCTTTAGAGAAACTTCTTCAACTCCGCACTCCTAAACTCTAAGTCTACTTTGCTTATGGGGCCTACCTTAACCCTGAAGAACCTACCTTTTTAAGGACTCATATAAGGAAATCATAACAGGGAACCCTAAAAAGGTAGGTTCTTCAGGGTATAAGGTAGGGTCTGGGGGTTTTCTACTAGGTTTCGGGTTTAGGGCAGTGCCCTTTTGGAGCCTTTTTCCTCGAAAGTTGCTTAAACCTAGTAGTCGAGTACCTGAAGGACCAAATGACCCTTAAAAGTAGGGGCCCTATACTCATATACCATGAATCCCTATATGGTATATGAACCTTAAACCCTTTTAGGGTTCATGTCGTCCTTAAGGTAGGTAACCTTTAACCTTTTTTGCGCCTAAGGTGAATCAGGGCATCGGGGGCCCCAAACACTGAACCTTGGAAGCCCATGCCCTCATCAAACCTTGTACCTGGTAGTAGAGTAGGTAACCTTTAACCCTTTTTTGGGCAGCAGAGTCCCTATATAATCCCTATATAACCGAAATGGTTAACATTTAGTTCCCCATGATACCCGACAAGTAGGTAAAAGCAGCTGAGGAGATCAGCAGCTCGATCAAGAAGCATACTGCAGACCGCTGATTCATGAACCCTAAACCCTAAACCCCTGGTTAAACCCTAAACCCCTGATTCATCAACCCTAAACCCTAAACACCTGATTCATGAACCCTCTTTCAAGGGCCATGAAGTTGAGATCCCAATTGTCATCCTTGTTTTCAGGGGAAGGGATTTGTTACTCAGAGGTGGGCATTGCCCTCCTTTTTTGGCCACCTATGTTTACGGTTGAGCACTTGAGGGTCTTGATGTGGCTTGAAGGATTAGTTCAGGTTGTATACGGAAGCCCTAAACCGTAAACACTAAACACTAAACCCTACCCTAAACCGTTTCCAGCTTCAGGTTTGGCGTTAATGTAGGCCTAAAGGCATGAATCATGCCAGTACTATTGCTGAAAGATGGCAAGCGCTAGTCTTGAGGGCTCCTTCATACCATATGCTGTCTACACTAGACTGGACCCAGAACCCTGGACTAATGATTAAGATTCGTATATTTGGGCTGTGGGCTTGGCTCAGCCCAGGTTCCACGAATTCAGCATATGCAAGAAGATGGACGTTCGACTCGATCGCCAGGCACCACTTCGTGTTTTGAATCCCATGAGGACAACATGGAGTAAATCGAAAAACGTCGCATTATTCTGTAGCTGTGATGGTTGCGATTTAAAAGCAGTTCCGGCTTTCGCTGTGGCTGCTGCATGCCAGCTCGTTGCAGTGGTTGTCCAACTTATCAACACTACTCTAGTTGCAAGCATAAACGATGCCACTGGAGGTCTTTGAAGGCTAAGGCTAAGGTTCATGACTAGTAGACTTGGGGGATTCTTTTCTTCAAGTGTCCGGACAGCTGGAAGTTGTCGGGAGTTTGTGGAGACATGCAACTCGTCACCCAAGATCCCGAAGCCGCGAAGCCCGAAGTCAACAAGCCCAGCGCCCGGCCCAAAATAAACAGGGGATCCTCAAGTCTTGCTAGGTTGATTCAGAAACTGTTTTTCAGGAACCCGAAACATTTACAGACCAGAAAACCTATCACTCTGCACGCGAATTTAAAAAGGCGAGAGCCCTATTGTTCAGGGTTCCAACATGTATAGGATGCCGGGGTTAGGGCTTAGGATTTTGGGCGGGTTTGAGGGCTGCGGGCTGCGGGTTTCGGTTTGGGGTTTCGTGGGTTGGAAGGGTGGACTCATTATTCTCCCTTGCAACCCTAAGCCCTAAACCCGAAACCCCGAGCCCGAAATCCCGAAGCCTTGCTGATCACAGGCCCTTTTCATGTCTGTCCTCACCACCGCGGACATGTTCTACACTGCCGCGACCTTGTCTATGCGTCAGCAGCCTTCATCCCCGAGAAGGGAGGTTCCACAGCTCGGGAATATTACCATGTACTGTCTATATATCTGGGTCGCCTGAAACTCTCTCTCTCTCTCTCTCTCTCTCTCTCTCTATCTCTCTGTATAAATATATACATATATATATATTATATATATATATATAGACAGAGAGAGAGATAGAGATATGCGAGATTCCTCGGTCTGTGAAACGGCTCGTTTCTCTTCCAGCCTCGATCCAAAGCGCTCACATGACCCTGCTTAAAGGTTCATGGGCACTTGAACATGTCTTTAGGCATGCGTACATGAAGTGAAGTTGTACAGATTTACATCTGTACTTGCCTTATGTACATTCTACCTAGCCATGACTCTCCACTCTAACAAAGGGGCCTGCCCTGCCCCTCTTCGGCAAAATTGGTGCTGGTTTTGCCTGCTTTCCGTTCAAAAAAAGTGCATTTTAGTGGGGCCAGGTGCCAAAGTCGAGGTCCCCTCCTTTCTTTTCGTGTGGCTGCTTTAAACCCTGCGGTTGAAGAAATAAAGAAAAACCATAGAATGAGTTGAGGGGCTAAACCCTAAAAGGAATAGGTTTGGGTGGTTTGGCCGCCTTGGACGGCGTGGGGTGGGAGAGTTAAAAGAAAGAGCCATCCACGATCAGGCTCCAACGGCCAATCGTCAGAAGACGACGCACTCGAAATTACACTATCGCGAGATACGCACCACTCTACGGCAAACCCTAAACCCTAAACCCTAAACCCAACCCCCAGGTCTTCGAGACCGAAGCCTTCAAAACCATTGTCGGCCCGATGCAATCTCACGAGTTGCACGGAGCTTGGGCAAACTCTTGGGGTTTGAAATTTAGAGTCCCGGTTCACAGCTTGGGTGGACTATGAGGGCCTTGGGTTTGTAGTTTAGGGGTTTTAGGGTTTAGGGGTTTAGGGGTTTAGGGTTTAGAGCTTTAGTGTTCAAGGTCTGAGGGTCTAGGGTTCTGGAATGCAGGTAGTGGGATGTAAGTGTTGCGCAGTGCAGGGTTTATAGCCGAAAATGAGGAAGACTATGTCACACAATGTATAGTCCAATATGAAGGAACATATTATATGTACACAGATATATATATATATACATATATTTATATACATACACATGTACACGTATACATATCACATAATGCAGCTTAGTACCTCTTATCCTTGCGAGCTGGCCGGCTGCTGGGGAGTTTCACTCCGGACTTTCCGGTAGCGCAAAGCACCAGCCATAAACGATGCAACGATGCTGGCACGTCTGAGAATCAGAACATGATATATCGGGTGTTCAGGTAGGTTTCGAGCCAGGTTTCTTTGATGAGGTTTTCGTTGCAGGACTAGGGTCCCACCGTTAGTGAAGCTTCGAGTGTCTGGTCTTGGGTTTGGGGTTTGCTGTTGTGCTTCACTGTGGTGGCGTTTAGGGTTTGGGCTTTAAGCTACCGGCTGTGCTATACCGTTGAGGACCAGAAAGCTCAGAACTGTTCACCCCAATTCCCAGCCTGCCAACAGCCTTCAACCGAGAGCCCTTCCCTCGACACCCGTGCAAACAACCTGAAATCCTCAAACCAAGAAACACCGACTCCTGAACGCCAAGAACAGCTGCAAAGACCAGGTAGCCCCTTGCCTTGAACCTCAAGCTTAAAGAAACTCCCCAAGGCGGTGAAACACTGAAGCAAGCGAGTTTCGGGTTTAGAGATTGCAAGGTAGTATACAATAACAGTCTTTTGGGGTTCCGAATATCATTTTTTGGGGGTTCCTGAAGATATTTAAGGTCTAATGGCAAAGTCCTGTTCGAAGCACTCATGCCCTAAGCCTTGGCACCTCTGCAAAACCCTATTGACTTGTGGAGCCCGAATGATTTAGTACAGAACCCGTGGGTTCTATTCCAGTACCCTCAACGATCCCTTTACCGCTCTTTCGGTACGTAAACTGGAAAGATGCTGCACAGGTATTCGGCACGGCTGCGCTTGCCCGTGCAGAACTCAGTGACAACACGGATTTGTTGGTGAAGTTCGGGCTTGTAACTTGGAGGCTTAGGGTGCAAAGGTTCGGGCCTTGGATGTGGAGGTCCTGTCATAGTAATTCTGCCTTTTTCAATGTTCAGAATTTAGGCGTTGGGCATGTTGGGGTTTTGTAGTTTCGAGGTTCCGAGTTTAGGGGAGTGTGGGGATAGGTTGTTGGCTTCGCAGCTAGGCCGGGGCCATGGCTCGCAGCAGAAGCTCTTGGTCCAACGGCTGAAGAGGGAGCAGAGTGCGCAAGCGCAGCTTGAGGACTTATTTTGGGGAGATGGCCACCTTGCGGCTGGGAACCAGAGCAAGCCGATAGGGGGTCCCGGACCGCCCAGCAAACCCAGGCTTGGAGTGGAAGTGCACGGCTTCAGTGACGCTTTAATTAATTACTCTAATTCCTCCATCCATGGTCCGCTGCTGTCATGCTACTTGCCACTGCATCCATGGGTCTGGCTGTCGTGCTACTAGCAATGGTTAGCGGGCGTCGCCAAAGGAGCCGTGATCCATCTTCGTGTTGCCATCGCAGCTCAAATCCGTTCCGGGCTTGCACTGCAATCCCTCCAAGCACTTTCTGACAATCCTTTTTGGTGTCGTGCGGCGTTGCAGCCTTGGGACGAGCTGGTTTGCTCACGCTCCGACCCAGCCTATTGCACAGCGTTGCTTGACATTGCCGGGCCATTGCCCATGTGGGTGGTTGTCAAAATTATGGTCCCTTGTTGGGTACCCTAAATACTAGGTGCCGTATTATAATAAGGACCCAAAAAGAGTTCGCGTCGCAGCATGGCCATATTGATGCGTTTGCCTGCTTCTGCTGTTGCGTCGCGGTGAAGCTACAAGAAGCGCTTTGGGGGTTGCACAGCATAGAGTTTTCGTGTTTGGGGGTTCCGGGTTGTTGATTTGGCGGGTTTCGGGGTTGCATATTGGATGTTTAGGGTTTAGACGCTCAGGGTCTGGACTTTTGGGTTTCAGTGACTTTCGAGGTTTAGGGCGGAGAGTCTTCGGGTTTACATCGGAGTTTTTGGTGATTGTAGGGTTTCAGGGTTGAGGAATGAAGTTGGTTTCGGGGTTACAGGTGTAGGATTTGGTATGTGCTGCCTTTGTTATGGCCAGCTTTCCAGACTTTCGTGGGCTGATGATTTTTTGCTATGGTTGTATATTCGTCCTGCTATGACCACACGTGATCCAAGGACTGCGCTTCCAAGATTTCGTGTCGGACCGTCCATTTTTCTGTATAAGGCATCCAATTTATAGGAGCTCTCCGCGAGAAATGTCATCAGAGTGTATATGGTAGGGCTTGTTTGCATTCGCGCTGCTGTTGATTGTCATACTACTGAAAGGAAGTAAAACTAATGATTGCCGGGTACCGAAGCTTAGCTAGGGCTTGGGTCCCAAGGCGGCCCAGACGTGAAGCCAAATCTTGCAACCTAGAGAGCTCTAAGTTACCCCGAAGACGTGGCTCTGGCGCAGATTTTCTTGTGCAGCCGCCTGGCAATCCTGTGCATCATTCTTGCTTGGCGCCGGGGGCCCCAGAGCGACCGGAAGCTGTAAGAGGCAATGGAGCAGGCTTCTCCTAGAACATAAGGGCCTTAATAGTCAGCGCATGGGTTAGGGTTTTGGTGTACATTACCACGAAAATTTGCAATAAGGAATCCTAAACAAGAATGTTGCCAATTGCTCCGACCCCTGCACCACTTGTCGATGTTTTCATGTTGCTGCTATGCCTTCCCGAACCTCTCACACCCGAAGCCCCGAACACCTTCTGCAACTCATGGGTTTTCCCGTTTAGAGTTTAGGGTGTACGAGAGTTTACCCAAGGCTACGAGTCAATGGAGGACCGCTCAGAAGCACCCGAATGAACAAGTGGAAGTACTGGACCATATTACCCGCAAAAAACAACCTTAACCCTCGCACCCTGAGCCGGGGCCTGTTTAGGGAGGCTTCAAGGTCCGGGGTTTAGGGTTTAGGTGTTAGGGTTCGTGCCAAAAACATGGCAGTTGCAGATTGGGTGAAAGAAAGGAAGCAGTTTCTCCGAACCTTCTTCAACCCGGAATCGCATAACACAGGGGCCCAACTATGTACCAAGATGTGAACCACTAGACCTAGATACTTACTCCATGCAAGAGAAGCCCTGCAACCTCCGAACGACTTGAACGGCTTATAAGAACCTCTCAAGGAAGCCTGACTGTTTCTGGGAGCTAGAATTCTCGTGTGTATGTAGAAAGCCGGACTTATGGATAATGTTTTGTAGCTTGCGATTTCAGGCTTTGGGCATAGCGTTTCTGGCCTGATCAACTCGAATATTATCCTTAGTTCTCCCGAGCCGTCACGGGATCACCCCAAGATGTACCCCCATCCCCCATCCGACGATCCGTTTCTTTCTCAGGCGTTGCGTTTACTTCGAAATCTGCGTGGGGCCGAGCCTCCCGTAGTTTATATGTGCAAAGATGCCTTGGCTCTCCTGCTGCGGTTGGCTCTTGAGATGAACTTGTTGGATCGCTTGCTACAACAGGACACAAAAAGGTTCAGTTTTAGGAGGGGTTCAGATGCCTGCCAACCAACGTGTGACGCACATTTCGCCGGTTGTAATCTTACGCGCTTACGAGCTGTGACCATGCTGCCTTGATGTCCCTCCTTTATGAGTTTCGATCAGGTTTTCGTAAAAGTGCTAGTTCAACCAGAAAAATCTGCAGCCACTAAACGATCGAGTGCGATTCCGAAAGCGATCGTGACAGGGCTGTGTAGAGCCTATCTTGCGGTGAATCTTGCGGCTTCTTGGTGATTAGATGGGGTTGTCTGATACCGCCACCGGGCTCCTTTTTGCGAGTGCCATTCAACTCAATATTCGGACTTGCCTGAAATCAGGTCCCTGCTTGGGTACCACAACACTATGTCACTCTCCTACACTGTGTGTGTACTTAGCCGGTGAGCAGGTAACCTCTAACATTGTGGGGGTTTTTATAATCCTACCATATTAATTGAAAAGGTCAACCTTTTTGGGGCTAGGGTACTCCTAACCCTAAACCCTAAACCCTAAACCTCTAAACCTCTATAAACCCTAGACCTCTAAACCTCTAAACCCTAAACCCTAAACCCCTGAACCCTAAACCCTAAACCGCTAAACCCCTAAACCCCTAGACCCTAAACCCCCAAGTGTATGCATTTATTTCTTTGCGCCTTGCGCCGGCCTCAGGGTCCTGAGGTCCTCAGCCCGGGAAGCCCCAAACGCCTAGCTCCAAACCCCAAAACCCTGAACCCCACATGTCAAAACTACGGTTGATGATATAAATCCTGCATTACCTTAAGGACCCTAAACTATGGGAATTGTGGTATATTCCCTATTATGAGTGATGCAGGAATTATATCATCAACGGTAGGGTCCCTTTTTGGGTCCCTATTATAATACGACACCTATTAGTTAGGGTACCCCAAACAGGGACCCTAATTTTGACAACCACCCATGTAGGAGAGCTCTCACAGATGGGAGCTCCCCGCTAAGAGTTGCGGATCTTTTTTTGTTGCTCAAGGGTTTAAGTGTCATCATCAGCCTCATCGTCGTGGTCAGGGTTGTCACTGCCATAATTAGCTTCTTCGTCGTCATCAACTTAGCTTCTGTTTTCATGGCCGTGGCAAAAGCTCGTAATGCGAGCAATAGAAAGCCTGAGTATCCCTTCGTGACCAGGCCGTTCTTCAGCTGAAGGCCGCCGGGTGATCCATCGAAACAGTTACTGCTGGCATCCCCTTATTGTCCTCACATAATTATAGTACGCCATGCATGCCCCGAAGCCCTGTTCCAATTAGTAAGCTCTTCTAGAGAATGCCGCGTCAGGTCCCGCCATGTGCGGTTCGCTAAGTGCTGATATGGGAGTTTCCGAAAATCGGGGACCCTGGTATAGTACCCTAAATAGTAGGATCCTTTTTATGAGGACCCCAAAATAAGGTACCCCCCAATGTTCGGAAAGTCCCATATTCGGTTCCCAAGCTTGCACGACTTCCGACAGCTCCTGAGCTCTCCCTGCTCTGCATCCCTAGCCTCAGATGTCTGAGTACTAAAAGGAACCCTTTCAAGGAACCCCTTAAAGGAACCCCTTAAAAGAGCCCTTTAAACGAACCCTTGAAGGAACCCGTACAGGAACCCTTTAAAGGAACCCCTTAACGGAACCCCTTAAAGGAACCCCTTAAAGCAGCCCTTACCAACATCGAGTTTACGAGGCGATGGATATGTCGATCAGCTCGGGGAAGGAACTCAAAACCTGTCCATCTGAAAGTTGTGAACTGGTCCATATGGGAGTTTCCGAAAATAGGGGACCCGAATATAGTACCCTCAATAGCAGGATCCTTATTATAAGGACCCCAGAATAAGTACCCCTAATTTTCGGAAGCTCCCATATGGGTGGCTGTCAAAATCATGGTTCCTTTTTCGGTACACTAAAAAATAGGTGCAGTATTGAAATAAGGACCCATAAGGGGACCCTAATTTTGACAAGCACCCATATAGAGCCCTAATGTAGGAACCTGATTCAGAAACCCTGGGGCTATAACCCCCAAATAGTAGGATTAATATATTAAGTTTCTTAATCAGGTTCCTATCATTAACCATCGCCCGCTTTAAAAAATATTGGATTTCGCTTGAAACTGCCAATCGAATCCGTTTTTTTCTGTCGGCCGATGGATAGGGTGAATATAGAGTCTGTTGCATTATAGAACCCCACAACAAGTACTTTTACTGTCACTTTCGAACGGCCATGAGACTGGCAGAGCTTCTTTTCCCTAAACCCTAAACCCTAACCCGTAAACCCTAAACCCTGAACCCTAAACCCTAAACCGTATTCTTTTCCGGCAGGCACAGACGAGGCTGCTGATTTCGTATTGCGCTCGGAGCTCAGTTGCCACATGACTGCTCGACCCCCTCTTGAAGAGAACCCCCCCCCTCCTTCCCTTTATGAGGACTATCATGGAGTTTACCTTAACCCTGAAGGACCTACCTTTTTCAGGACTTTTATAGGGAAATCATAATAAGGAACCCTAAAAGGTAGGATATTCAGGATTAAGGTAGGGTTTAGGGAGGGCCCACTCCCAGCCGGAGGATGAGTCGAAGGTCTATAATTTGCAGGGTTGGAGTGCTCGGGCCGTCAGTCCTTGCACATTTCGTTTCTTCTCAAAATTATGGTCCGCTTTTTCGGTACCCTAAACATAAGGTTAGGTGCAGTACTATATTACGGACCCAAAACGGGGCCATAACTTTGACAACCACCCATTTGGTAGTTTTGGGTTTTGGGTGCAGGGGGGGACCTGTTGAAAAAGCACTTGTGCAGATCTTCGGGTTCTGTTTTGAGCTTCGCCGTCAGATTTTGGCGCCCAGGGTTTGTACCTGAGAAATTTTCTTCTTGTTTGTAGAAACCTTCGAGTTAAAAAACCGTGGCTGCAGCAGAGACCTAGATCCTGCAACGTATAGTAGTATAGCGTGTAACACAGGGGCCCAAATAATTAACAATTCTATCTTAGGGGTTCCTTGTTATATTTATAGTATAGTGGGCCCAAAACCCTATTCTAATTATTAAGGCCCCTATAGGGTGTAGCACCCAACAACCTATCCGATTTCAAGCCCATGAATGAAACCCTAAACCCTAAACCCCCAGGCTAGGGTTGACGGACCGAGGGGCTCGTGATGCCAAGCCTGCGATCCAGCGTCGCCGTGTGCAATCCCAGACCACGCACCACAACAGCACAAAAGCCCAACGAATCCCATACCTGGACCCTCAAAGTAGGTAGAATAACAGTCATTTATAGGTATTGGGCCATTATTTTACCTTCTTGGGGGGGGGGTTGGGGTATTCCAGACGCAGTAGCATCAGCAACCAGGTTGAGAGCAAGCTAAAGAATGAAGCTGCAGGTGCAGCCCCCACGCGCTAACAGTGACTACAAGGGCTGATGGTAATTCTATGAAGGTTCCTATTGCTCAGTATGACTACCCTAAGGCCCTGAAGTATTTTTGGGGTTCATATTTAGAATCTTATGAGGTAATCCCAAAAAGGAACCACTATGGGGCCTCTGGGTAAAGCCATTATAATAATCCGCAATATGATGCCTCCGGATTGCGCTGTATCCGAGGCCATTGCGGTGTTGATGCCTGCCTGGCCTAGTCTTCCCTTCGACTGCACATAGCTGCAGCAGGGACCAGACGAAGCCTTAAAGCCAACCTGCCTAGAAACTTGCGTGTTTCTACAAACACCGAAGTTCCAGATCCAGCAGCACGATTTATCGGAATAACTACAGTAGAGACGGATGCCGTACCAGTAGCTAGTAGTTTCAAGTTGATCTTGGAGAACCTGATTACTCTCAGATCGTAGGCTCAGACGCAGGACCAGATGCGCAGGTTCCTGAAGCGAATTCGAAGGCCGAAACACAAGATCTAAATATATTACAGATGAAACTGGGTACCAGCTATGAATCCTGAACACAGCCCTAAGATCAGATGTGCTCCTGACGTCGAGCCCTAAGCGCTAAGGCTTTCTTTTGGGCTGGAGCTTGAAGTTGCAATGTTGGAGATGCAGAGCTCATGGTGTAGGGGAATCTCAGACAGCTTCGTCTTAGTGTGTAGGGCAGTGTTTCGGGTCCAGAGTTTAAGTAAATAACGGAGATTCAGGTGGGCTTGGGAACTCGGCATGAAGTGCCAGAATCAGTCGTTTCTGATGTTGTGTTCGATTGGGAGTTTACAAGAAGCTTCACACAGTACAGCTCCTGTGCGGAGTATCTAGAACCGCGAGACTTAAGCCGCTCACCTTAATGGAGCCTGAGACTACGACACCCGAGCGCAATCAGCCGGAAGACAGTACCCCAAACCCTAATCCTCTGAACCCTTAACCCTAAATTCTATTCTAATCCAGACGGATACTCGATGTGTTTGTTGGGCATTTTTGATTTAAGTTGTCAGAATGAAGAGTTGCTAATGCAGGTACAGAAAAGAACGGTGCGAATCGCGAATCCGAAGCCGCACGATCTACCGGTTCAAGTTCAGGGTTCTTGTCCAAGTGCTCTACTACCGCACCGGCATGAATAGAAGCATTATTTGGGTTTACTAGTCGATTTAGGGCCCAATCCTCCAGACCTGTCTTTTGTCACCCTCTGTGTTACTAAGTGCTTTTCGCCGTGACTCTCGACCACCCTAAACGCCTTGATTGTTAAGGAACTTAGTTTACAAATCGTTGCCGCAGGTTTTCGGGGGTTCACTTGAATGGCTGCACCAAG
>CAJNDT010006008.1:409140-441329 GCA_905221615.1 Symbiodinium sp. CCMP2592
AGCGGCGAAATACCCCAAAATCTGGCTCTGTTATCGGATGCAAGGAGTCGATGCTGTAGCCGACGTTGCAAGCATTCCTGCACTTTATGCAGGGCCGCACCCCGGAAGAACCTTTAGCCGCCATGGTCCCTCTCAAAGCAGCTTCATCTGCGAGCAGCCAAAACTTCTGGGCTCGCACCAAAACGGGCGAGCCCGTGCTGTCCTGGATTGCGAAACCCTGGAGCTCCTCTTGCAGGCGGCCAACGAATTCGCACATGACGCCGGCCAAGCCTCCAGCTGCTGCATTTACTAGAGAATGCCTGACGCACCCCACCGTCGTCCATGAGTACTCTGCCTGCAACGTCGTGGCCAACTGCAGGAAGCTAATGTACATGAGGTACGCTTTTCTGCGGTTGTCTGGTTGGACAATGTTGCCTGGGACGGCTTCGTCGACATACACCAGGGCATCCAGGGTGCCGTCAGGTGCCGTTTTTACAGCCGCAGACAAAATGTCTGCGAATGCTTTGTTCGCCTGGCACTTCTCAGTCAATGACGCAGCTAGGCTCATGACAGGGATCCTTATCGGGTCTCCCTTCGCTGCTGGTAGCAGAAGGTCCCGAAGGCATCCTTGTTCTCTCTCATACTTCAGGCCGGTGTCGTGCTTGATTGCAGGCATGCCCAGGCCAGCTGTAATTTTCTCGATGTGGGCATCGGTAAGCCCACGTATACTCTGCAGCCGCTCAATGAACTCAGACCTGCTTGGAAGACAAAGCAGCTCGTCTCGCTTCCGTTTCCTCGAGGTTTCCATGGGCGGCAGGCAACAGGACGCTACATCCTCTTGAGCTGAGTTGGTTCTCCGGAGGCAGGTATGCAGCATTCAGACGCGGTCAAGTTATTATTATTCTTATTATTATATACATCGTGATGTGGAACGCTTGCAAAGAGCAGCAAAGCTTTTTTTTTCCTCTGCTATTGCGATCGATCGTGGGTCAAACCACGTTTGCTCTGTACACAAGTACTAACTCAGTTGAGCTGGTCGCTGACACTTCGCTGTGTTAGCATGGCCATCTCTTCCTTCCGCAAAAGTTTCCCCGGTGTGTCCGAGGGCTGCTTGGCGTCTGCAGGGGAGCTGCTGTCACCGAGCCTGCGAGTCTTCCGCGACTTGGGGCTGCAGTGGCGGCTTCGCTTGCAGTTCCTCAACTGCACGACTCTGCCTTGGACCAGGGCTTCAACGTCCACGAAACGTCCGTCAGACTCTAGGCCCTTCTGAACCCAACCGTGCAGGGCGACGTGCTCGCAGACTGCTGCATTCGCCGACAAAGCGAAAGCATGCTTCAGTGTCATCATTCTCATCTGGGCCTGGAGATCTTATATATTCATGCAGCAAGTTTAGGGCTTATAGGGTCTAGTAGGGTTTCGGGTGTAGATAGAAATCTCCATGGAACCCTACCTTGTTTTTCCCGAAGTAGAGGTCCACCGCACGACCTTCGTCCTGGAGCACCGCACGAGCTTGCTTCGACATGGCCTTCAGCCGCGGACAGTAGGGGGAGGGATGCGGTCTGCCCTAAAGGATTTCCCTGCACGTATTTGAACCAACGCAGCCACATATATAGGTTCCCTGTCAAAAAAGTATAGACATGATGCCGTACAGACACAGGGCAAGCACTACTGCCCTCCAGCTCATAGCTTCCAACTAATACGGCCGCATATAGCCCTGACGATGATCTGTATCGGGCTGCTTCTTAGAAGAAGGCCGAAGCTTGCACTACTTCCAGCTGTGAAGGGCTCACGCTTTTCACGGGCATGCTGTCCCACGGCAGTGGCGAAAGCAAATTCGATTTGAGCAGACTCTCTATACAGTGCATCTGCTGTGACATGCGACATGCCGCGAATGCACAGCAATTGCAAAAACTGGCAGCTACTGCTCGGAGTCCTCCGACTCAGACCTCTCGCACCTCCGCTTCGTGCCCCGCGACGATGCCGCGGCCGGCTCGCTGGCTTCTGCCGAAGTGTGGTCCCGGGCCAATGGATACTTGAACCACTTCCACCACCACACGACGGCACCGCCCAGGTCGATGCTTTTCTTCCAGCACCAGCGCCATTCGAACGTCGCCCTGGGGGACCGCGAACGTTCTCTCAACGAACGCCTCGTGGTGTCGGGGCTCGCCTGCCAGTTCGAACAAGAATATATTCTGGAGAGATATTATATTATGCGTTGTACAGACAAGCCTGACGCTGCCGCATACTGTACAAGGCACTGCAGGGGCGAGGCTACACAGGGTCTGGAGCAGAACTGGCTGCAGAAAGAGTGAAGCTGTGCACAACGACGCTTCTGACCATGGTCTTCGCAACTCCATGCTTGTTTCGTCCTGAGCGGTCTGCATCGGTTCTCGTTGTTTTGAATTAGATTGCATCGAACTATAGAAAGCTAGAAGAAAAAACTACCTGCTGCTAAAAAACTATGGCCTTGCAAGATGCATGCCTGCATGCGATGATTAATGCTACCTGGGCGGAGGATCACGTGAAACCTCCTACTTCGGTGACGGCTCAGCTGCCCTTGCTGACCCTGCGTCTCTTTAGGGCAGGCGGGTTCTCTGCCTCCGTCGCTGCCGGCTTCGCTTCCTTCGCGGCCTTTTTCAACCTGCTCTTCTCCTTCTGGGCCTGCTTGCAGTCCCCCAGCACGTCCTGGACTTCCTTGCTCAAGGTCTTCAGGTCGCTCTTGGAAAAGGCAAGGGGGACAACCTCCTCGGTGTCCTTCTTCGCGAGGACCTGCTCGGCCGAAAGCTTCCACGTGCCCAGCTTGCATTTCTGGTCCTTCAGCTTGGCGAGCAGCTCCGGGTCGGTCTCCTTCCCTTCCCAGGTGCTGACGGAGCACCACAGTGAGGTTACCGAGGCCAAGGAGGACTGTGCCACGGCTACAGCTTGCTTCTTCGCCTTCACCGCCGCTTTCTTGGCGGCTGTCTCCGCTTTTGCTGTCTGACTCTCCTTGGAGGTGTGCGACGGTAGGTCCCAGTCTTTAGTGGTCGGGTCCCCCTTCTTCTTGCGAACGTCCTTGACCCTCTTGTTGATCTCCTCCTGAATCGACTCCCTGATCTCGCCGGTGCTGCGAGACTGAATCGGGATTCTGATAGTCTCGCCGAGGTGGGGATGCTCGCGGCGATCATCGCAACTGTCGATGTGCTCTTGGGTAAAGCCCTTCGCCAAGTACACCGTAGCCGGCAAGTACTCACCTTTCTCACACTCCTTCTGGAAGCGAACGGCACGGGACGTGAGGACGTCCGTGAGACGAGCTTCGAGCGTCGGCCAGTCTTTGTAGTCGCCTGAGCCCTTGTAGAACTCCGCCTTCTCTGCCGCGGTGGTATTCTTCCATGGCTCGAAGGACCCGAGCTGCCGCCACAACTTCATCTCCAGAGCGGCACAGGTCTTGCACTTCTTGCTTGTCCACCGCCCGGTCAGGTCTTGGGCCGCGAAGGTCTTCTGGCAGAGTACACAAGCTTGCGGCTCCGCTGCCGTGTCCTGCAAGGGCTGGGTCTGGCTTTCGAGGCTTTCGCCTTGAGCGTCCTCGAAGGTGGCAACCATGGCTGCGGTCTGGGCAAGCTAGGAGGAGAGGGGCAAACTAGAAGCTGAAAGTAGGTAGCTGCGGAGGCCAAGAAATCACGAGTCTGCAGCTCTACTTCTGCTTCCTAAATCCACAAAGAAACAGACAGCAGCGATTCCAGAAAAGCTCCTGCCGGCAGCTTAGCCGCAGAGTACCACCTACAATCACCTACGCCAGGCCCCCATGTTGAAGGCCTAAAGCCAGGGTCGCCACCTACACCACCTACGCCTGGCCCGACCTGAGAAGTAAGGAAAAGCAGGCCACCTACACCACCTACGCCTCCAGATCCATGGAAAGGTAAGGGAATAAGACCACCTACGCCACCTACGCCACCTGCTTAGCCAGGTGGCCCAGAGTGACCACCTACAAACACCTACGATCACCTACGCCTCCGGCCGGACGTTTTGCAAGGCCAAGATCAGCAGAAGGAGTCTCTCCGGAGAGCTAGCAGGAGCACTAACTCTTCTCCTCCATTTCGAGGCCTTCAAGCAGTCTATAGTCTCTGTTGTGCACGATTTCCAGCAGCATCATCGTGATCTGAAGCTGCTCCGTAGCAGCTTCGAAGTAGCTCTCCCACTCTCGGTTCAAGTTGGAACCGAAATAAGCGGGGATAATTCTCAGAGCATGTCGCAACTCGCGAACCTGCTGGTCGACTCGGCTGTGGCTCCACTCCGCCGTGAGCGCCCTGACCCGCTCCTGCTCTGTGAGCAGCGGATACTCAGGCTCTGCCGGCACATAGCTGTATCCGTTGTACATTTGGCCATGATCCGCTCCGGTTTCCTTAAGAAGGTCCTCCCACTGGAATCTTAAGAGACACAGTGCTGCTATGACGCGAGCGGACTTGTCGCGATTCTCATCAGCACTCTTCATCGCCCAGTAGAGTGCTTCTCGCACCGCCTCCGCCTCAAAGTCCAGCCAATCCCCAGGAGGGGGAAGCGAACTCTGCAGCAGAGACTGCTGCAGTGCACAAAGCTCACCGCGAGAAAAGCATTGCTTCGCCATCTCTGCCGAGCCCAACCTGTGCCACACGGTTGGGGATTCTGCGGCTTTCGCGATGTATATGTATATATATATATATATATATATATATATATAGAGAGAGAGAGAGTAGACATGTCTATATATATATATATATATATATGGCCTTGCCGATGCCGAGGCCCAAGGTCTGCAGCTGCTTCCCAAAATGGACTCTATACTAGAGGGCACTGTCTTGAAACATCACGGCTACACCAACCTGCTTGCACATGTTTGTATAGTTACAGAATCCCTGTCGAAAAAAAAGCTCCACCCTTTTCTTCTCTGAGTTCCAGCTCGCAGTGCTCCGCTTCGCCGTCTGGCCACTCTACGACTTAAGACTGGGCTTCGACAGATCCGGGCGAGAGTTTTAGAAGCACTCAGCTTTAGAAAAAAACCTAAAGCACTCAACCATGGGGCTTCCTCTATGATCTTATCTTTATTTCTTCATGCCGGGTCCTGGGTTTGTACTGGGGCCGAGGGCTTCCGGGGTTTAGGGTTTAGGGTTTAGGGTTGAGTGTTTCCGGGGGTGCTTCCTGTTTGGCTTAGCAGATCTTCCTGTCGAGGCCCTGCGAAGTCAGCTACGACCTGGAGTCACCCTGCATCTGAATTTTTCCTTGGGTTTAGGGTTTAGTGTCTATATATATATATATGGGTTTCAGGTTTAGGGTTTATGTTAGGGCTCTTTGAGGCGATTGCAGATGCAGGGCTTCGCAGGGAGCTACAGGCCGGCTCGGCTACTCTACAGCAGCCCTGAGCTACAACCCATCAAGACTAGGCGGGGAGCTCAAGGGGCTGCAGGGTGCTTGCTCCGGAGTGCTGCCTCACAGCACAGCTCGGAGTGTCGACTCCCAGAGGCTGGTCAGCACCGCCGCCTTGTCCAATCCGCCACCGCCCCGCGATCCCGATCCGCCTCCCGATCCGCCTGGGGGTGGATCCCGCGGGTCACGCTTGGCCAGAGGGCGGAGATCGATGATCGGTGGAGGCGGGGCTGGCTTCTTCTTCTCTTTCGGCCCCGCCTCCTTCTCGATCTCGCGGCGGAGATCCTCAGAAGTCTCCGTGTCCGCTCCTCCATTACCCGCCAGCCACTCCTGGTGCTCCCATTCTCCGTGCTTGAGACAGCTGCTCCAGGGACGCCGCCCGTCGTGCCACTGACGGTAGGCGAGGCATGCGGCGGAGCGACGATGGTTCTTGAACCCATGCCTCGTTGGCGCTATGTACGTGCCACAACGCCGGCATTGATATGTGCGGCGAGCCCGGTTCCGGGGAGGCCGCACCCTTGGTGCCTTTGCCGTCATTACTGACATGCTCCGCACCGTGGCTGGCTTGCTTGGGCTGCGGCTCCTCTCGTGCTCTTCCACCTCCACGACCTGCTTGGCCACCTGCTTGGCCTCTCGCTTCGCCCTCTGGTGAGCTCGCCTGTGCTTGCCCAGAGTCGGAGACGGCTCTCTGTCCCGGTCCTCGGCTCTCAGGAGGTGCTCCCGCAAGGCTTCAGCCTTCGCCTCGTTCCTTGCTCGGGCCTCACTTGAGGGAGGGAGAACGGGCTCCGGCACTCCTGCTGCTGCCTTTGCCATCGCCGCTGCTGCCGCCGCGGCCTCCGCTGCACGTCGTGCGGTCTCCTCCGCCTGGTGCTTCTCCGCCGCTTCTCGCATGGCGTCAACTCTTTCAGCTCTCTCCCTCTCCGTCGCCTCTGCCCCGTGGGAGGAGCTCGACTGCGAGTCGCTACTTGGGCTGCGACGTCTGCGACGGGGCTTGGGTCGACGGTCCGGGCTGCTTGAGCGGGAACGGTAGCGGCCTCGCTCCTCGTCCTTCTTTCCACTTCGTCGGCCCATGACCTGCCAGGACATATATCTATATAATATTTAAAATTCTTATATTTCTCTACATGAAAAACTATATGTATATATATATATATATATATCTCTCTCTCTCTCTCTCTCTCTCTCTCTCTCTCTCTCCTTTTGCACGGTGACCGTAGCCACACGGTGCATGACTGCACACGGTGACCGGAGCCACACGTCTGCATCCCATCTCTGCAGAGGTGACCGGAGCCACAACTCTGCCATCTCTGCAGACGGTGACCGGAGCCACACATCTGCATCCCGTCTCCGAAGACGGTGACCGGAGCCACACGTCTCTCAGGCCAGACGGCGACCGAAGCCGCACATCTGCCGTCATTCGAGTGCAAACGGTGACCGAAGCCACACGTCTGCTTTCTATAGCAGATGGCGACCGAAGCCGCACATCTCCATATATATATATATATATATATATATATATATATTATATTATATTATATTATATTATATTATATTATATTATATTATATTATATTATATTATATTATATTATATTATACTCTCTCTCTCTCTCTCTCTCTGGTCTTTGTCGCTCCCGCCCGCCTTCACGTGGGAGGCACCCTTGTCAACCTGCAGGCACACATGCAGGCACTCTTAAACCCCAAACCCGAAAGGAAACCCCAGTCTCGCCTTCACGGCAGGGGCTCTTCTGCAGCCCGGAAAGCCTGCCCCTCTTGAGCCTCGCGGCTATATATACAAAAACTTAAGCACATCTGCAAACATGCAGCAGGACAGGCTGGCTCATGCCGACGTAAATGTGCAAACACTTGTTGCGGGCCACTGCAAAACTCCGGGTGTGAGCGCTAATATCCTACGCCTACCGAGGTTCGGGAAAATCGTTGCCATGCATGATCCCTCGGCTATATATAAATGGAAGACCGAGTGCAGCCGGGAATATTGCATGCTTGCCGTGACCGCTGCCCCGCTCACGCCCGGAAACACGAGGGAGTGCATCCGGCAATCCACCGGCAACGGCCGCAGCCGTTGGGCTGGGCAAGCAGCCGTTCCTCCATCGTGTATCCCGCAATGTCCTTCCGCTTCTGTCCCGCAGAGGCTGTCAGCTCCGCAGGGGCTGCCGCAGGCTTGCGAAGCACCGTGGGTGCTGCTGAGGGCTTCCGAAGCACCGCAGGGGCTGCTGAGGGTTTCCGAAGCACTGCAGGCTTACACTTAGGACGCGGCACTGCCTTTGCTTCTGGTTCTGACAGTGGAAACGGCACTAGCATTAACTCTGCTGCTGCCGGTCTCTGCCTTACTGCTGCCGCAGGCTTCCGTTTCACGGTACTCTCCGCACTGGCTGGCGGCTCCTGCTTCCGTTTGCCTGCTAGTGCCCTGAGTTCTGCAGCGACACTCGGGCCTTCGCTGCACTCAGACTTCTTTTCTATCTTCACGTCCTCCAACGCAAGAAGCCGGGCTGGCGGCTGATCTTCCAGCGGGAGACAGCTGGGCATAGCATCTCCACTTGCCTTGGCATCTCCACTTGCCTTTGCACCTCCACTTGCCTCCGCCGGCTTGATATCGTCCAGCTTCCTAGCCACAGCATCCATAACGGCACTAGCCGAAGAGGCGAAGCGATGCAAGCTCTGCTCTGGCTGCTCCACCACTATGTCGTTGCTCGATGGGTATCGCCGCTTTTTGTACTGCACCGTGAGGGCATTCAGCTTCTCCAGATCTACTTTGGGCTTCGCCGCCGGCTTGTTGCTGAAGATCCGAGCACGGAGTGCTGCCGGGAGATCTTGCATCACCGCCGGAAGGCTCGGCAGCCAATCCACCGGGTCGCCTTTGCCCTGCAGGCCTCTCCTGAAGCGAGCCTTGAACTCAGGAAAGTCCTTCGTGAACATCGTTTGATCAGGCACTGCCTCCTGCCGTACCATGTAACCGAACATCCACACAGCTGCACAGGTGCCCTCGGTCGGACTCCGAAGGCCTAACTCTGCAAGCATCGGGGCTAGAAGGCCTAGGACTTCGGCCGCCGAAGGCTGCCTCTGCAAGGCTTGCCACTGATCTTCCGTCATGTACAGCGGGAAGTTCGTAAAGTCTTGCAAAGTCTTCCGTGCAGCAGTCGCGGCCGGAACGGTCTTTTCCTGGACCATATTTGAAATCATCTCCTTCATCCTCCCCGCGGTCTCCATACCCCAGCACGCATCGTCCAGCTCTGCTAGAATCTGGCTCGCGACCTCTGTCGACATCGACGAGCTCTTGCCGAGCATGGTTTCAAGCACACGACCCTGCTGTCCCTGCAGAAGTGCAAAATTCGGCAGTGCCATCGTCTGCCGTAGGAAGCCTTGAGCTGCCTTCAAGTGATTCAAGACTTGCGACATCTTGGATGTCGCACGTGAAAAACGCTTTGCTTGAGCCAAAACTATGTAAGGCAGCACAAAGTTCATATATGTTATATAAATAACTCCAAATAACTTTAAAAAAGCTTTGAAACAACGAAAATACACAACTCCTAATAACTCCACATAACGTTTTTCGTCGTCAGCCGATTTCAAGATAACTCAACATAACTTTAAAAAAAGGGTCGAAGTTATTTGGACTTGTGGAGTTATGTTGAGTTATGTTGAGTTATGTTGAGTTCTATGGACTTACTAAGTCAACATAACTTCGGGGCTACTTAGGTAGGTTGATTCGTGTCTGTGTCGTGCGTCACCACTTCTTGGGACCCCAATATAACTAGTACCCTAAATGATCGGATCCTTATTATGAGGACCCCCAAACAGGTAGCCCTAATTTTCGGAAACGCTCACTTGTCTAAGGTTCCTCTTCAAGTCCTCCCTGGTCTTCGTGGCCGTTGCGTGCGTGGCTTCAAGCTCGCTTTGAGTCCGCAGACTTTAGGCCCCAAACCTTCCAGCAGTAAAGCCTTTTTAAATTATAAATTCCCCAACATCTGAAGACCCTCCACCCCAAGCACCAATCCCTAAACCCAAAGCCCTTAAACACACAGCCTCAACACCCGCCCCCCTAAACCCTAAGCCCTAAAACTGCGAAGCCTCGAGACCCTCTTTCCCCAAACCCTAAACCCTTAAACCCCCAAGCCCAAAAATTTCAATCAAGCCTCAAGACCTACCCCGAAGCCCTCAACATCTTAAGCAGTGCATAGGACTCCGCACACATCCTACATCCCCCGATGAGCCGACCCATAGGTCCCAGTTATACGATTGTCATGATAATCATTATTGAGCTATTGTCATTGATTTTGCTATTCATTGTTGGTTTCTTGTTTGAGGGGGTAGCTCCGAAGTCTTGATTTAGGGACTTACGATTAAGCGGCTCATGGGGTTCAGGGCTTCGTTTCTTGGTTGATGATTCGAGCACTGAGCATCCGCTTACGAAGCCCTCAAATTGCAGCACGCGCCATTCCTAAGGCGTGTGAGTATACGGCTATTTAGGGGGTGAGAGAAGATCTTTGTTGCCGGATCTTGTGCTATTTTGATCTTTGGTTTGGTTCAAACTACATGGCATGTTGAAGCATGTGTTGAGGGTTTGGGGTTTTGGGCTTAGGGTTTAGGGTTTATTTTCAGGCTTTTCAAGGCCCATGCCTCGGACAACAGTACCCAGATCCAAATCACAGCCATCTCGTCGCGAGCATGCGAGCTCAGCTCGGATCTGGGCGTGAGGTACTATAGGGGCCTTAATAATTATAACAATGCTATTTTGGAGGGTTCCTCATAATAATCGTAGTATAATGGGTCCCCGAACTCTATTCTAATTATTAAGGCCCCTACAGTAAGAGAACTCAGCTCTTTGAGTGTTGGAGTTAGGGAAATCGTGGCAGGTGGCTGATATCAGGCTGGAGCCCTGTGGTGTGTGATCGTTTCAATGGTTCTCGCGTATATCATACGGCAATGTTGTACTTCAGGTGTTCAATTCTGGTGCTGCCAACGTCTCTGTTTGCTGCTTTTGTCACCGATGTTCGTGCTAACGCCAATCTCGCAGTCAAAATCGCCAGAGCGCAGGAAACGCCAGCATCACTCATGAAGACGGGCATATTCCCTAGCTCAGCATCGCAGGTTGCTTCCCAACTGAGAGTCGAGGGACTATGTGGGGGTAGGGAACTAAACTGTCCCCCAAAGCCGGCCCTTGAACCCCGATGTCAGCCCTTTACCCCTAAACCTTAAAATTTACATGAAGCCCTCGAAACTTAAGCCCCCAAACCGGCCAGCATGGCAGGTGCTGATGTTCCTCGAGTCAACGAATCGTCTCTTTGGGCTAAGGACTCAGAGCAGATAATCTCTGAAGATTTTACTATAGGGGCCTTGATAGTTAGATTATGATTTTGGGGTAAACTATACTGTAACTACCATAAGGAGTATAGGATTAAATTATGGTTTTGGGGCAAACTATACTGTAACTACAATAAGCAACCCCCCGCAAATAGTATTGGTAATTATTTAGGCGCCGGACTCTCTAAAGCCTTCCTTTTTGGGGATGCCCTATTCTGGCGAGTTCCTTGTATAAGTCCAACAAAATGTTAGTCATTTGTAGGGCTTGGGATTTGGGGGTTTGGGGGTTTCGTTGTTGAGGATTTGGGAGATTGCTCTGAACGCCAAACCGTTCAACCTTACAGCCCCTGAACCCTTTGAGGTTCGGTTCAAAGGTTTGCGGAGGGGTTCAGTGTTGAGGGTTTTAGGTTGCAGTCCAGCTGATTAATTTCATTGGGTCATTGGATTCTGAGATCCTACAACAGCTGTGAATACGCCTGTAAGTGGCTACGAGCGCCATAATCGTAAGAAGGGCAGCAGCCTTTTTTGTAGACGTTCGGATTGAGTTATGGGTGAGGTGAAGTCAGCCCGTACTGCCTTGCAGTGCCCGCCCGAATTCGTACACCCTGGATTCCGATGACATCGACATGCCATAATTAAGCCTTGGCAACCCCAAATCCTGAAATTTCGGCAGGTTCCAGATTCTTGAAGTGCGAAAACCCGTCCAAGCGATCAACCCAACATCCGAATTCTTTTCGATCGGGAGGTCTACTTCAATCCGAAAGGTCTCAATCTGGACCACTGCGCTAAGGAACTTGTTCATGACCCAGCAGAGCCGGGTCGTCTTTATCGGCGCCACTGTCGTGAATGCGTGCGCTTATCTGACCTCTGACTTGTTCCGTCTTGAGGTTCTGCTTGGGACTGAGGGTTGGGGCTTGCCCGCGGGTGTACTACACTATAACCGTAATGGGGAGCCCCCAAAACCCTCTTCGATTTATTAAGGCCCCTACAGTATAGAGCTTATCCGGAGAGAGTTCCGGTCGAAGGCTTCCAGTAGCTGCTGTATTTTACTTTCCGTAGACCTGTGCGGCTTCTTGGAGCTTGTGCAGCTGCTTCAGGGACATGCAGACACCCCCGAATATGCAGCACAAGAACCGCAAGGCATGTGATGAGCATCGTAGTTTCTCAGTGAGCTTACCGAGAATGCTCCGACGATATAGTCGCAAGACAAGAAAAAGTAGCGCCAAGAACGCCGAAGACCGATATGTAGTACCTCATTTTATTTGGGGTATAATAGGGATCCTACTATTTAGGGTATTATACTAGGGTCCCCGATTTTCGGAAACGACCATGTGGTATCGAGATGTACAAAGCTCGTCTGACTCGCAGGTACGTTGCGCACAGTGCCGAGGTTAGCCTGAGACAAAGATTCAAGGCAGGATTTGGAACGGTTCGTTGAACTCAATGTAGGAGCCTAAATAATTACCTATAACATGTTAGCCACTCCTTATTATAATTCTACTATAATGGGCCCCAAAACCCTTATTCTAATTATTAAGGCCCCTATAGCAAGCCCAAACCCTAAACCCACAGCTGTTTTTCGACTCAAGCTCACATGAGCCCATGATCTGGGAGCTCAGTAAGCATCTTCCACTACTGATCACCCACTTGGGAGTTTCCGAAAACAAGGGGTACCTTATTTTAGGGTCCTTATAATAAGGATCCTACTATGTAGGGTACTATATTAGGGTCCGCTATTTTCGGAAACCCCGACCTAGCTGCGCCCCTCAGTCGTGCACCCCGAGGCCTTCACGGCACAACCCTATACGTGTTGCATAAATGGGTCATTTCCAAAGGGAAAGGGCCGGTTTCCTGAGGATCTTCTCATTGTAAGCATGAGCCTGTAGCCTCAGGAAGAGTTTCAGGGCGCAGTCTTAGCATCTAGCGGATTTGGGGCTTGGGGTGCGTAGGGTTTAGGGTTTAGGGTTTAGGGTTGAGAGTGTGGCATGAGGTTTATGTGGGGCATCTTGTTGTGAAAACTCTGTCGCGGGGGGCATACTTCCTCCTCTTCCAAGCAGTTTACTACGAAATACTCTGCACTTACTGCAGAGCGCACACACTGCAAGCAGCATTGCAATGCAAGTCGACTCTAGGATGAGCTTCCGTTCAGTTCTTTGTTTCTGGTGCCCTTTTGCACATTAGCCGATGTGTGGACCAGGGGCGGCAGGACCCACCTCTCACTTACCTTTGGTAAGTAGGGAATGGAGGAATGGGGTACATATTACTACCATTCTTCCATTCCCTACTAACCAAAGGTAACGGTAGATGATCTAAATCCTGCATTTCCTTAAGGATCCTAAACTCTGGGAATTATGGTATATAAATATATATATATATATATATATATATTCCTCATTATGGGTAATGCAGGAGTTATATCATCAACCCTAAACCCTAATAGATCCCTTGTAGATCCCATTAAAGGAAGCCTTATAGATCCCTTTAAAGGAACCCTAGGCCCTAGGATTTATATCATCAGCCGCAAGCTCAGCCCCGTCAGCCGAGCCGAAGGCAAAGCGGGCGGTGGAGGTCACGCACGAGAGGACGGAGTCCATCCTGCATCTCGGATCCCGGAATTGGCGGATACTATAGGGGGCCTAAAGAATTACCTATACGATTTTGGCGGATACTACAGTGGCCGAAATAATTACCTATATACTATTTTGGGGGTTCCTGATTATAATTATAGTAGAATGGGCACCAAAATCTTATTCTAATGATTAAGGCCCCTACATTAGTGGTTTCAGGTTGAGGGTGTCAGGTTATCCCTACATGACAGACCTGCTTGGGATGCCATGTACAGTGATTCGTCCTGCTACTGAGGAACACCTTGATGCCGGTTATGGTCGTCGAGGCCCTGCAGCGTGGGGTGTTGAGAGTGTGTTGATTTTGGTCGTAGCGCTGGTTGGAAACCGCAAGACGGAGGCTCCCCAATCATGTACTGCAGCATCCCCGAAAGCTTTTGGGTTTAGGTTCGGAGTTCAGGGTCACAGTATCATGCTAAGCGCTTCTTGAAAGGCTCAGGCTCGAGGAGGTCAGGTGTTGAGAATGTTCAGCATTGGAGAACTCTCATCATGCGAAGCCTTTCCGAGGAGTCGGGCAAGCAGCCTCCACGCCCAAATCATCCCCTATAAGCCCCTGAGGTAAGTGCCAAGAGTGACATGACAAGGATTACACTTACATTGAAAGACGAGTAGGGGGAAATAACCGCGCGAGCCAAACTGCATTCCAGTGCGCGCATGCTTCTGGTGGTACGGTAGATATCAGAAATCGAAACATGTTCAAACCAGGACAGGCATCCTTTTTCTGGGAGCCCCTTGCGTATCTGGGTGAAGAGAGTCACAGGAGGATACTCCAGTTGGCATCTAAGGGAGGATCAATGCCGGAAAGCCATCTGCAGCATACGATTTCTGTTCAAAGGTATGTGGTCGTGGGGTGTCTTATAATTACCCTAAACCTAGATCCCGACACCTAACACCAAAGAGTCCTGAGATTTGCTCATGCAAGATTCGACAATTCAGGAGGCCAAAGGGCCTTAAACGGGCAAGCGCATGACACACCTGAGGCATGCAGTCATTCAGGTACACTGCATGCTACAGCCCTAACGCTGAATCCCTACAGTACAACCCATAAATAATCGCTACACAACCTAAACCCCTAGATGCCCTAACATGTTAAATGTCAAGCCCGCACCCGGAAGCCCTGGACCAAGAAGCCTAAAGCAGTGCGCATGCCCCTTTCAACAGAAGCACGCGTGTCTTGAATACCAGCTGTTATGATCATCGTCATCGTTATCATCCTACTTGTTACTTCTAGCTAGTAGTCGTTGTAACAATCGTATCAACAGCAGAAAACTGCCCTAAACATGATATCAACCTTCATGGTTGTCTACTGTTGTTATACATGTAACCCTTAACGGTAAACCCTGGCGTCTCTCCTGGCCTCCTTTGGCCTTCTTAGAGTCGCAGGCTGCAGCCTCCTGGAAGAAGGAGCTCAAAAAAAATCTTAAACCCAAACCAAACCCTTAAACCCTAAACCCTTAAACCCTACCTTAACCCTGAAGAACCTACGTTTTTGGGGTTTCGCTATTATGACTGCCTTATATAATGTCCTTAAAAAGGTAGGCTCTTCAGGGTTAAGGTAAACCCTAAACCCTCCAAGAAGCTGCCGATGCCAGGACCTGCGGGATGCTGGTTTCAACCAGGCTACGCTTTTCGCGAAGCCAGGGGTCAATTCTTACAAAAGTCGTATGCGTCTTAAGGTCTCTATTCTGTTAGGTTTTTTTCGTTCTTGCAAAGGTTGTATGGGTCTTAACCCTAACGGTCCAAGTGCCTAACTATCATATACTCTCCAATTTTGTAACCTACATAACTATCATCCCAAACCCGAGTATCTGATTATTGGGTGCTTTGGACCCTTAGGGTAAGGGCTTTATTCTGAGTCGTTGTTTGTCGTGTGCGCGTGCGTGTGTGTGGGTGCCCAAAAAAAAGGTGGTCTTTGTTATTGAAAGTGCTTCTTTAAGGTCGCGATACTTGCTCAAGGTTTTGGGACTTGGGTTTCAGGGTGAGGAGTTTAGGGGGGGCCTTACTGGTTCAGGGTGTTAGGGGTTCAAGGTTTAGAGTTTAAAGTGAAGGGTTTAGGGTTGGGTTTCAGGGATTCAGGATTTGGGTTCAGGCCGTTCATGGTTCGAAGTTTGTGGGCCTGCGTTTGTGGCTTGATGTAGAATGTAGAGCTAGGCCTCAGCCACAGGTGTTGGTCTTAGAGTTTAGAGTTTCCTGAACCCTAAACCGTAAACCCTAAACCGGAGGGCTGTTTGGGGGACCACAGCTTAGAAGGTTCGGGGCCTAGTCGTTCAAGGGGATCCAGGACCCACTTGGCGGACTTCGTTTCATTGTTGTCTAACCGAACAAGAACTGAAGAAAGCGCCGGGATCCTGGCCTGAAACGGCACCTGCATTCTTCAACTTGAGGGTAACGATTTCGGGTAAAGGTTTTCAGAGTTTCTACAAACCTTACCCACGGCCTCCGAGCTTTCACCAAGTAGCTCCGATGATCCCACGACAGCATTCGAAGCTTGAACTTTGGGTCGATTTGTGTAATAGGGTGTAGGGATCACATGGATTGTTCCTGAAATCATTGTCAGCTTAGGGACACAGTCGCTCAATCCAACTGAGCCCGCAACTCTAAACCTTGAATCCTAACACTGCAATCTAAACCCGAACTCCCCCGACGTCTGCAACCCAACTAGAATCCCTGTAGTGCTATGGCTGATGGTCTAAATCCTGCATTGCCTTAAGGAGCCTAATAACTATGGGAATAAAGGTATATTCCACATTCTTATAGGTATTGCAGGATTTACATTCATCAACAGTAGAACTTTTTTTGCAAAGAGCGTTGTTTTTCGTCAGCACTGCCGTCAGGCCTTCCCTTCGCACCTCTATCGGAAGGCCACCATCGCCCAATCAGCGTGGGACCTAAGTGAGGGTTCGGTTACAGCTTCTGTAGGATTTCCTTGCGCTTCGTCGACGGGGGTTACCATAGAGACCGGGAATGACCGGGAGCTCTAGAAAGGGGTGTAGGTGTAGGGTTGTGGGTGTTGGTTTGGTGTTGAGGTTTTTGTGGGTTTAGGGTTTTTGGAGGTTAAAAAATGAACCGAACCTTGGGTGAACCCTCACCTGCTCCGGTTCTTAGCAGAACAATGCCGGAACCTTAAACTCGAAACGATGGAGCGATAGTCCCAAAACCTAAAGAGCCGAATCTTTGAAACTATAACGCTGAAACCTAAAAGGTCTGAGTCTTAAGAGCCCTACAGCCCTATACTCGAAGCCTGAAACTAGATCCTTGGCCTATGTCCGTTGCGGTTTCGGTGCTTTTCGCTACAACCTCTCTGTCACTCCGGGTGCTATGCTCGCACTGAACGACGAATCCATGATGTTCTTTAGCTGCTGGATTGAGATGCACATGCTTTCGGCGCTTCCACGTGAAGGAGACGCAAGCACATGCAAACTATGCCACACCAGAAAGGCAGAAACCCTAAACCCTAGCAGGATAGCCTCTCGGAGCTCTGTGCGCCTTGTCTCCTGGCAATCCTATAATCGTTCTCGATAACATAGGGCCCATTTTTCCGAATAGAAGTCTTGCGCCATACTATCTTACCACAGCAACTAGCTTATTACAGTACACAAGGACGACAGGAGCGAGTACTCCCAATGAATCAGGTTTCAAGTTTTGCCCACGGCTTGCAAGCCGTAACTTCTCAGGACCTGTGTGGCTTCACCAAGTTGGCGAGTACACGGAACCCAGAAGAGGCCACGGTTTGATGAAGACATCGATTCTGCCGATATAGGGATACGCAGCTATTCATAATGCCCGGCTGTTTACAATGCCTACAAGCTAGAACACTACATGGCTGGGTCGAATTAAAGTGGCCTCTGCGCTTCTTGCTGGAATACCCATGAGCCCTAAATCCGAAAGCCCGAATCTCTGATTCTGGGCCTGGGTTGCTTAGTAGGGTTAGGGTTGAGAGCTTAGGGTTAGGTTGATTGACAGCTGCCGTGGACCTGACTTGATAGATCATGTTTCTGGGTTTGGGGCGCAGTTTGATCACTACTTCTGAGCTATGCATTCAGAATACGGATGATGGCATCTACATCTTGAGCTCGACAGATTTGGAACCGAAGGTTCAAACGCTTCTTGAAGCAGACGCCGCCGCCGACTATGACTACTTGTGCATCTTCTTGCGCTGGTCTCTTCAGAGAAAACCAGGAATCGTAAATCTTCAACCCTGAGTTACTAATATAGGGGCCTCAATACTGACCAATACTATGGTGGGGGGCTCCTTATTGTAATTGTAGTATAGTGGGCCCCGAAACCCTACTCTAACAATTAAGGCCCCTCTACTATAGTGCCCTTACAGATCCCTTATAGTAGCACCCTATTTTAATCATTAAGGCCCCTATACTACTCCCAAAGCCTTGCCTTGCTGAAACCCTTCACCCCCCCCCACTACCCCTCCACGGAAAATAGCATTTCTAAACTCCCTGATCGAGGTCCTGTTTCGGATGTATTTTGGCCTTAATAGGGTTCCTATAGAGGTACTTTAGTTTAAGCCCACACGAAAAAACAACATAGGCACAAAGAGCCGTGTGTCCTTAACCCTTGCGGTACCCTCATAGGTTCCTGAAAGGAAACCTTTGAAGCACCCTTTTAAACGTTAATGTGGCGGCCTAAATACCTACCAATTCCTGATTATTGTTATGGTAGGATACCCCTCAGCCCTATTGTAATTAGGACCCTATATGGGTCGCCTGACAGGTTGTTAGCTTCATTGGCGAGCTCTTTGGGTGCCGCCGGCGACGTCTCATTCGGATCCCAGTGTTGCTTCTGGGAGTCAACTTCACGGACAGGCCAAGGGGTTTAGCTTCGAGTGCTTACGGCTTTTGGACTTAGGGCTTTAGCCTTGAAGGCATGGGGCCTCAGCACTCAAAAGGGTATATTCCTTGAATGATTATTGGCGCCAGTGGCCTAGTGGAAACCTTGCTTCGGGTTCCTGGAACTCTCAGGGATTCACTCTGAGTGTTTTGCATCCACTGGCGCTTTGCGCCAGGCTGTTCGACAAACTGACCGACAAGTACGAAGTGTACAAGGCGAGCGCCTGAATCCGAGCCTTGTTAGGGTTTAGCGTTTGGCCCCCTCAACCCTGAAAGCACCGTTAACCGCAGCCGCCGAACCGGCAAGTCGTAAACATGTCCACCTCACATCCCAACCCAAACACCCAGTTGATGAGGGTGGTCGGATTCTACTTTGTGTGTGTGTGTGTGCGATGGAGGGGAGGGGAGGGGAGGGGAGGAGGGGAGGGGAGGGTCCTCCAACCAGCCTTGGGTTGAAAAAAGGCCTGCAGCTGGACATTCGGAGGACTACTTGGAGGTTCAGGGGTAGTTATAAGTGGGGTTATAAGTCCCCTAGTATGGCTAAGTCTAGTTACCCTAATTATTAGCCTACTTATAACTACCCATGAACCTCCAAGTAACAGCAAGGTGTTGTAGTGACAGGTCTTAGTTGGTTGGATCCTCGTAGCTCGGGCAGGTAACCCTCAAGTTCGTGCATATACTCCTACACTGCACCCTTAAGGTCCAGGGGTTTGCGTAATGTTGAATTCAACTTCAAGCCCAAACCCTTAAGTTCTCGGGGCCTAATAACCCTACCATGACTGATCCTCTCATGTCGTAGTCCAGCGAACTCAGTCGACGAGAGGCTTGAAAAGAGTTCAAGACACTGTCAAGGTTTAGGAGTTTAGGGTATAGGGTTATAGGGTATAGGGTTTAGGGTTTTAGGGTTTTAGGGTTTAGGGTTTTAGGGTTTTAGAGTTTAGGGTGAAGGGGCACCCAGCTTGAACCAACATCATTCACGAGTGCTCAGATTTTCGGGTTACGGCTGGGGACTTAAACAGACTACACAGGATCGTAGGACCTTAACTTTAGGGTTTAGGGGTTTAGGGTTTAGGGTTTAGGGGTGTCGTTAGGGGTTCTTTTGGTGAACGTCTTTACGTTCATGATGGTTAAGAAGCCGCGCCACCTTAAACGCAAGGCATCAAGACATTTTGTGCCTGCACTTCTCTCTGCAGTACTCGTAAGATTCTTTATGTAACCGTTTTCCGAATCTGCGCAAAGGAGCCCTATTCTACCAGGTGCCCAGTAGTATACACTCTTGCATTTTATTTTAGGGCTCCCTGATTAACGACTGACTGGTACCTTCAGGGGGCATTGGGGAACCTAATCTTAGTAGCTGAGTGGATACACTTTACACTTTTTGTGATAATATTACCCAATACAAAACTGAAAGTGTACAGTTTTGGGGGCTTATGAGCTCAGCAACTAAGTAATTAACGCCCCGATGTTCGGGCCGGGGAGGTCGAAACGGTGGGCGATGCGTACATCGCTGGTCAGGTGGAGCCGATGACCTTAGTTTAGGATGTGGGGTTTATGATTGAAGGGTTTAAGCGCTTAGGGGTTCAGGGGTTTGAGGTTTTAAGATGTTGTGTTTTAGGCTTCAAGTGTTTAAGGGTCTGGGGGGTTTAGGTTGAGGGTCCTGCTGCCTTTAGGCTTCAGTTAGGGGCTAAGTGTACTGATGCAGGCTCGGTTGTAACACGGTTCGGGGCTTGTATTTCTTGTAGGCCGTTAGTCTGAGTCTAGGCTAAGCCCTAAACCCTAAACCGTCGGCTCTGTTGCCGTTGGAGGATCTGGTGGCTCTAACGCAATTGAGATCTTGAGGTGCACTCAGTAGCGACCTGCATCACGCTGCCCACTCAACTCCTCCAAGCAACGGAAGCCCATTCTTAGCAGGAGGGTTAATTACACGTGAGAAAATATCATGGTTTTATGACCACACTTACTTCTTCCGGTGTTTCTACGTTCGCACACAAATAGTAGCCTGTTACCCCCAACTCCAGGTCAACTCACCCGAAAATATTGAAGCCCCAAACCCAGAAGCCCAAGCCCAGCCCCCCGGCACACGAAAGGACAAAGGACCATACCGCAGGGAGGATTCGAAAGCAACCTGCAATGTTTCCTGATGGCGGACGACGCGAGCCGCGAGCACCACCTTCGTTCATCTAGGGTATAGAGTGGTTCAACACTTGTGAGGACAAGGTGTGGGGAACTCCGCATGTCATCGTGGCACCTGGTTCAAGCAACACGTGAAGGGCAGCTCGAGGCAGTGAGCCATGGCGAGACGCAGCCATCAACCAGATGCAACACCACCACGGCTCTCTGCAAGATGGCTTCGCAAGTCCAACGAGCGATGAAGCCGAAGGCATCAGCCGCGACGCCAACGCCTCGAAGCTGACCTCGCGCATAACCAGGTCCTGACGTCAGCTATGCAGCTCAGCCATCACCTCACCATAAACTTCCTCCACGGCGAAAGCCACACGGTCCAGGCCGGAAGCCAGGCCAACAACCTGATCCACCGAGAGCAATGTTCCGACTCAACTCAGGTCGGCAGAAACAGCCACGTCTGGACCGCGGCGTGGAAGTTCGCAAAGGTGAACTTGGGGAGGGCCGCGGGCTCAGACCGGCAAGGACCGCAAGAAATCTGTTTGAACGGGTCGCTGAGGTGCGCAGTTCAAGATGGCGTTCAGCTCGAGAGTACTCTCGAGCAAAGAGCGCATCTCCACGTTGTGACAGCCCGTCACGCTGATCAGCATGCCGCCGTTGGAGCCACAAGCAGGCAGGGACGAAGCTGACTACGTGAGGAGGACGAGGCAGACTTGGACACGCACCACGCCACTGTCACCGACAGAGCAATAAGCGCAGCTGGCAGAAGATGCAGGAGGCCCGGCTGTCCCGGCTCTTCAACGGTGAGGATAGGCCGCCAGTCAGAAGCTCAGCAGAAAGACTCGCAGCGACCGACATTCCGTGATTCCAAGTTGGCTCTCTGCCAAGGTTTGAAGGCTGCCTGACGAAGCACAGGGACATCGACGCAGCAAGCGATGCGCGCGGTCGCTCAAAAGCGACTGCCAGGACCCAGGACTTGCAAGAGAGTTCAAATCTTCCTTTAAAAAGAAACACAAACAATGTTAAAGGCAAATCATGGAAGCTACACCTGTAGCCCCGAACCCTCGCCGAAAAGCCTAAACTACCCTAAACCCTAAGTCCACAACATCGAACCCTTAACCGTGACAACCCACATGTCCCCGAACAGGAAGGTCTGACATCTGGACAAGGGGGTAAATGTAACATGTGTACAGCAACAACAAAGCAACATAGAATCTTGTTCAAGTACCCGAGAGTTCCTCGTTTTGAGATATAAATTTGCAGAAAGCGGCTCCAAATCCGTATTCTAAATATGAAGGCCACTACATACGGCCTTTATCGAAGTCGTGTCGGGCAGGCGGAGGTGCCTTTGACATTCAAGAACTCGCCCATGAATGTCGCCCCATGGCTTGGTCTTTAGATTTCTGATTTCATGCTCCAGTCTGGAAGCCATCAAGAACGAGACCAGGGTATAATTCCACTATATAAGTGACTATGGGTCTCTGACTATAGTTTAACTACACAAGGCTCTATTGAACTATCATGCCTATTGTAGGGTTTTGCAATGCTTTGCTGCTTCTTCCGTGAATTCAACTACCACTGAACCTTGCACCCTTAGTTCCAAAACCCCTGCAGGAATTTTCTGCGTAAGCCCGAAAACTACAGTTGATGATATACTGATATACATCCTGCATTACCTTCAGGATCTTATTAAACTATGGGAATAATGGTACGTTCCTTACTATGGGACTTATATCATCAACAGTATGAAACCGTGTCCTTCTCTATGCCTTGCGGGCTTGGGAACGTTTGGGGGCACGGAACCCCAAGCATGGATCCCACGTAACAGGAGTTTAGGGTTTAGGGCTTAGGCGTTTTGGTTGTAGGGTATAGAGGGTTTCAGATCCTCAAATCCTGAATTTGTTTAAGTTTCAGTCTTGGGGTTGTTTTTTCGGGCAGCTTTGTTATACTTTGCATGCATAACGGTACTCCGCGTTCAGGGTGTAGGGTTAAGTCGAAGGAACTCAGCGTTTAGGGTTCAGGGATTTCCGGTTGTCGGTTTAATGGTCCCTCAACACTAAACCCTGAAAGCTTTAATTAAGACCCTAAATTTTGTAAGCCGCAATTAAGACCCTAAGCCCTGCAAGGATTCAGCAGCCACCTCATCACGCACTCAACTCACGCAAGTCTGCAGCCTCCCGGTACACGCTACCTTATGATTTTGTTTTTGGGCATAGCACCCTCTCCTGTTGTTTGTCGCTACTGTCCTGATTTTTATATCGTGTGGTTTATGTTAACTGTATGTGTTTTTTAATTACTTCAAAATGCTAAGAGCATTCGTCATATTTGCGTGCTGTATGTTTTCTCTACGGGGCGCTCTAGATGCATAAGACCTACATGTATAGACAGACAGCGAGCTGCCACGTCTTCATGCGAAAGCTGTCGCCTCAAAAGACCCTCTTAACCTGAATCCTTAACGCCCCCAAACCTTAACCGCCAGATCCGAAATCCCTGTGTCCCCAAACCCCCACCCTCAACCTTCATCATATAAACCTTTAAACTCCAAACCGCAGTCCCCTAAACCCGAAATCCCTAAACCCTAAACCCCTACATCCCCAAATCTATAAACTCTAAACCCAACAACCCTAAATGAACCCCAAGCCCTAACACTAATCTTCCAAAGCCTAAATCCCCAAATCCCCGAGTCTCTAAACCCTAAGGCCTTAAACCCTCGAAAAACAAAGCCAAGGTTCGCTTTGGCCTGGACATGGCAGCCGGCCCGGAAACATCGTATGTGGATGTTTTCTTGTGGGGTTGAGGTCTTAGGATTTACGGGTTTTTGCGGTCCACGGCTTATAGGGGTTGAGGGATTTAGGGTTAGGGCGAAGGAGCCTGTATCTTCTGCAAGCCCCTTTGTAGTACCAGTGACCACAAGCATTAGTGTCGATAAATTGAGAGCCGATTGTTTCTTTCGGAAGGTGTACTATGTTTTTCGTATAATCTTATCTGATGTTGTCTTTTCTTGTTTGGTATACTAGTGTTGTAGCCTCAACCCTAAACCCTCGTTCAAGTTGATTTTGCGTTTCACTAGCGTTTCTGGTTTACCGGGCGAGAGGCGAGAGGAGTTTGCGCTCTTGGGGATTACTGCAAGGATATCCATAAGTGTAACTGTAATGGTTCTTTTGGGGCTACCATAAAGGTACATAACTATGACCGGAAGATCAAATCTTGACCTCCAGGCTTTGGGCTCCGCACTCCTCAGAACCAGAACTCCGGTTTAGGGTTTAGGGTCTTCAGGTGCTTGAGACACACAAATGGTCGCGGCGGATGAACGAGCAAGTGAGGCGGGATTTCAAAGACTGCAGATGAGGTGGAGGAGGGATCGGTAAAATTAGAGATAGTATCTCCGGGAAGTCCTTGTTGACATGTTCATACTTAATAAGGGGCCCTGTATTGGTGTGTTGTTTCAGGTGTTCCCTGATGACGGGCAGCGTCTGCTTCTGCTGGCTGAACTCAGGGTTAGTTATGCTTTCTTGGATCGTTGTGAGCCATAGCTCATTCTACATTCTAGAGCCCAAAAGAGATTCTTGAAACCTAATCTGATACTGCGGCATTTTTGGAAAGCCGACTGGAGGACAGTACGTCTCATTGGTTTCGTGGGCTGCAGGGTTGGCGACGAAAGTGCGTCAAAGAACTTCGTCCACATGTCCCGAACGCCATGATTGGCAGTCGTCAGTCAACAGGATCGACAGACAGATCGATCGATGGATAGGTCGATAGATAGACTCGACAGCGTCCAAGGTTTGCTTAGTGCGTTCAACAGCCATGCCTTTAGCCTGGGCACCTCAAGAACTTCAGCCTTCCACTAGGATTTAGGACTTCAGAGGTTGACGATGAGACCCCAAGCCTGCGAAGCTCACTCCTGCCGTCAGTTGTCGCGTCGGCGTCCACAGCGGGGAATGCATCGGCGGCATCGTCGGCACAGAGATGCAAAGGCAAGAGTGGGAACATACATATGTGTATGTATATATATATGCATACCAATTAATTTGTGTATTTACATATATACATATATATATATATATATACCATGTATACAGATGTACAGACTTACATAAGTACATAAACCAATATTTGCATATACATATGCACATATATATATGTATATATGTATACACATGAAACCTACTGTACCTACCTTCATTGCTGATCCTAGTCTCATTCGCGTGCACGAGAGCGTTGACTGCGTTCACAATTCCCAAAGTGTTTTCACAGGTCTGGGCGATGCGGTAACTTCAGTCCAGCGTTTGATGTGACAACCATCGCATCTGCAGGTCCTGGTCAGTTTCATGACTCTCAGGTGAACTACGGTGTGCAATGCCCACCCTAAACTCCAGCCCTACACCCTACACCCGAAAGCCAATCCCTTCACCCTCAATCTGTGCGCGGCATGAAAATTTAGATGTGGAAGGCCCTTGTCTGTTTCTAAAAAAGAGGAAAGCTCCCTAGCACCGAAACCTAAACCCCTAAGAACCCTACACCCTCAACTAAGCCCTCGAAGGCCGAATCCCTCAACACCTTCAACGCCCTAAACCCTCAGCCTTAAACCCTCAGCCGAAAGGACCCTAAGCCCCAAACCCGACACCCTCAACGCCCGAAGCCCCTAGACATCGCAGATACCATCTCTTCGGCAAGCTCATGACGGAGGTTGAGGCCGGCCACGCTTTTGTAAGAAAAAGCCGTCTCTGCTTCTAAGGTTACGAACAGGGTTGCATAAAAGGGTACAAAGTGCCGTGCTATTTTTGGAAACCAGTTGGACCCTTCTGCCTTTTTGTTTGGGTTGCCTTATTTGTTGAAGCCAAACAGTGAGAAAAAGGGTGCTGGATTTCTGGAGGCTCGTAGACACAAGGATTGGGGTTTAGGGTGTCGGGTGCGGGCCGCGGGCCTTAGGGCTTTGTAGGGTTAGGGCCTGCATGCTGGTTCAATCTTGGACGGATCCCTTACAGGACCCCCAAAGAAACCCTAACCCCTATCCCCTAAACCCTAAACCCCTGAACCCTAAACCCCTAAACCCTAAACCCCTAAACCCCTAAACCCCTAAACCCTCAACCCCTAAACCCTTAAACCCGGCAGAGTCCCTTGAGGTGTTGGAATCCACGGCACCTGAGGGAAGAGTACAGGTCTCCCAGGCTGCGACCGACTTTGAAGTTCGGAGGGCTCTCAGGAGTCAGGATTTAGGAGTTTAGGGTTTAAAATTTAGGGTTTAGGATTTAGGGTTTAGGATTAGGGTTTAGGGTTATAAGGGTTTAGGGCTTTAGGGCTTTAGAGTTTAGGGTTTAGGATTTAGGGTGTAGTGTTATAAGGATTTAGGAGTTTAGGGTTGAGGGTGTAGGGTTGGCATTCTCACGATGCGGGTTCGTCTGCAAAGTATGCCGCCCCGTCTCTCAGCTTTGGATCGTTTGAGGGCTTTTGAGTTTGGGGGTGTCTGTCCCAAACCGCACAACGCCTCTCTGCGCCATGGTTGCCGTCGTTCTTGCACTAGTGTCAATTTGTACACGTCCAGTACTAAGGCTCTGTGTTCTGAGGGTCAAGTGTCGGGCCATCGTCACATGCCCATCTGCCTTCTGAACCCCAAGCAACCGTGCACCCAGCCACTGAACCCTGTAATCCTAGTGCCCGATCCCAGGCACTGGAGCTCTAAGCACGAATCCATGAACAACCCTGAAGTTGGTAAGGGCCCAACAGTAAATCATTAGTAAATCTATTATCCCTTTTCATTCCTTCTACAAAGATAGAATGATATACCCCGCCAGCTCTCATCGCCCCAATCTTGTGCCTCGTATTCTAAGGCTATCCTGCGAGGCCAAACGAAACCAGCTGAGCCCTGAGAGCCCTTAACCCCAGAAGCAAACCCAAGCCCCAAACCACACCCCCAAACCACAAAAAATCTCCCCAACAGCCTCATCCCCAAACTCAAAGAACCCTAAACCCTAAACCCTAAAGCTCTCAAGGCATGCAAGGATGCTGTGAAGAGGCAGATGTCTCTGGAAGGTGCGGTGCCCGGAACGGGCTGCAAGCCACGATCTTGCAATAGACTTCCGCTACCCATACCGGTTTGATGAAGGTAGGGTCTGAATATAAGCCCCCCAAAAAACTTTTGACAGTACAATACTTGAGGTTCGGGCAGGTTGAAATTTGTGTACGTAAGGAATCGGGTTGCCATGTCCGGAATCGAGACGGTAAGGTGTTGCTGCATATGAGCCAAACTTTCGTGCAAGACCTAGAAAGAGTCTTGTAGGACACGTCAACAACATGCAGCGCATGGAGTTGAGCGGTTTAAAAGGTTAGCCCATGGGGTAGCAGGGTTTTTGTTTAGGGAGCATCGCAGTCTAGCAACACGGAAGTTTGGCTGATGCCCGAAGCGCAAACCCTACCGAAAACCCCTACGGAGGCACCCCTAGATCCTAAACCCCGCGCGCCTTAGCTGGAAATCCGGGAAGGAAGACTTATAAAACCCTTCTCCTGAAACTTTGCACTGCGGTTTCAGTGGCTGGCCCTTACAGCCGATACCCCAAAGCTAGTTGGCAGTACACTTCAGAGAGGTTTAACTCAGGGACTTGAATAAGCTAAATCAGTAATTAAAAGGTTCCGCTTATCAATAACTACAGTAAGCCCCATAAAGTGGAAACCGGATTGAGGCCAAATAGTGCTGGGATTCCCTATACATTACTCTTAAGGACTGAGGCTATTGGGTTTCCAACTTTTGGGCTTCTACTGTATACCCTAAACCCTACACCCCTAAACCTTAAACCCCTAAACCCTAAACCCCTAAACCCTACACCCCTAAACCTTAAACCCCTAAATCCTAAACCCTAAACCCGAAACCCTAAACCCCTAAATCCTAAACTCCTAAACCCCTAAACCCTACACCCCTAAACCTTAAACCCCTAAATCCTAAACTCCTAAACCCGAAACCCCGCACCCCTAAACCTTAAACTCCTAAATCCTAAACTCCTAAACCCTAAACCCTATATGGCGCCCCGAAGCCCGAGCCTAATCCTGAAAGCCTGCACGCAATCGGGACTCGAACACGCCCGAAACCAACCCTAAACCATCAGATTCTAGATGATGTATTAAACCATCAGGTTCTAGATGATGTTTAGGGCAACCCTAAACCATCAGATTCTAGATGATGCTTAGGGCAACCCTAGACCATCAGATTCTAGATGATGTTTAGGGCTTAGGGTTGGGCAGCTTGTCGTCAAGGCGAGCTTCAATCGTGCCAATCAGGTTGACATGCCAACATACACTCAGGCTAGGCGGCTAGGCAAGTATGCGTTGGCCAGTAGGTGCTTGTTCGTTTCTAGGCAATCAACAAGCTTATAGTGGTAAGCCAAAACAGCCTATGTTTTTGGTACTGCCCTGGGGAAACGAGGCACATCTGAGAGCCTGGAAATGTTCGTTTTCGAGGCTCGGTTGGACCCTGCAAAGCCTCATAAAGCCCCAGACTCTGAAACGGAGAACTTCTTGAACCCCGCGGCTTGTGAAGGGAGTTGCTCGACTGCCATGCTTTTGGTCTTGATTGTAGAGACGCCTTAGATTTAGGATCTCGGGTCTGGTTTAGGGTGTAGGGATTAGGGGTTTAGGGTTTTTGGGCTTGGGGCTTCCAGGGAAAGCAGTCTGGGTTGAGGGGCTTCGAAGCTCGGTGTTCGAATCGTGAGTTGGGTTGGGCCCTGAGGTGCTCTCCAAAAGACTTTGGTTTAGGGGGTGCTTTCCAAAAGAAGCCCTTAAGATTGGCTTTTTGCATGTGAGCTACAGGCGTTTCTCTCCGTACGTGGGATTAGTCTGTGGGCCTACCTGGACATCAGGATGTTAACGTTTACGTTGCAGAACGATAAGGCGCCTGCCCGGAAGCGATAACCCTTGGATAACATCAAAAGGAGCTTGTGTATCACGAGAGGTTAAATTCTGCACATGTTGCAGGTTGTTCAGATTGTGTCTAAATCGATAACGAAGCGATAACCCGCCAGGTTGGTTTTGTAGTCATAACCACCACATGCCCACATGGCTTGTTTTATGTGGGGAACTTCCAACTCAGCAACCTGAAGCCCCACGCGCTATAGACTCGATCCTTTCTTCAACCGGTGAGACAGAAGTCAAGGACTACCTTACAGAACCTTGCAGCCTCGGCCCTGTTGCTTCAGGCCCAATATGTATAAAAGATCGTTTGTAGATATATACCGGGAAATCCTGCAGAACGATAAGGTGCCTGCCCAAAAGCGATAACCCCATATAGAGGTTGGGAAGGCGGTTTCATAGGTTTTGCCGCTGGCTCATGTAGAACTTGGGGTTTAGGGTTTAGGGAATCAAAGCCCTTCGGGTTTAAAAGCCCAGGCCTTGAGCTGTTACTCTCCTCCTGCTGTCGGGACTTCCGAAAGTTCTTTGCCTGTGAAGTTCTTATTGTCACAGTATACCTGAACACCTCAAAGCTTCCCTGGTAGGGCTCTGTAGTAGAGTTGGGCTCAAAGGTCATGAGCACCCAACCGCGCGGCTGAGGCCAAGCCCAAAACCGTTAAAACCTTATGCCCCAAAGCCCCACAACCCCAAACCTTAAGGACGAAATGAACCCTAAAAGGGTTTAAGGTTCATACACCATATAGGGAGTCATGGTACATGGGTATAGGGCCCCTACTTTTAAGGGTCATTTGGTCTTTCAGGAACCTGGCGCCCTCAAGCCCTAGAGCCCTTAACCCTTCTAGGAGGCCAAAAGGGGTTTTGGCCTATGGGGGTTTAGTAGGGGTTAGGGTTCCCATAATAGGCTTCATATTAAGGAATCCCTACCCCAAGAATCTCAAACCCCCCTTTTGGTCTCCCATCAAACCCGGAATCAACCGACATCCTAAGCATGAAGACACCCGACACTTGAACCTGGTCCTTGAGTCGAAGGCACCCAACCCCACAACGATTAAATCGTAAGCCCTAAGCCCGTAGACCCCCGAACTAACCTCTAGTATACCCCAAATATCCACCATAAAGAGCCACGGCTCAGGGTTTAGGGTTTGGAGCCTTGAGGGCTCCATTAAAGGGCCATTGGGTCCTGGCCGACAGGCGCGGGAAGAGCCGAGCCTCCTAACCTCGAAAGGTGAAGAGCACCAGTATTCGGAGGCTCGTCGACTTGGGGTTCAAGGTTGGTCAATCTGGGAGTTCTTAGAAGCGGCCCCCACCCTGTAATAGTGACTATAAGGATTCTATTAGGGCCCTGTTTTGTTCCTATTATACCACTATTACAGGGTGGGCGCAGCTTCTAGGGAGTTCCCGAAAATAGGGGACCCTTTTATTGCACCCTGAATAGTAGTTAGGGTTAGGGGTTGCGGGTGTTGGGTTTAGAGAATTAGGGATTCTAAGCCCTTTACCCTAAGCCGGTCTGCCTGACAAGGCCACGAGCCTGGCCCTAACTCCGCAAGAACCCAATGTTAGCAGGCTTCTACATGATAGACATCAAAAAGTTTAAAGGCCCTGTGCGAAGGATCCTACAGGTCGGCCTTGTATAGGCAGGCCACTGGACTTAGAATTTAGGGTTTCGGGGGGGGATATGTGTAAGTTTCCCTTGATCCCTTGATGGTAGGTCAAGGAGATGATGTTCAAGAGGGCCCGCCTAAAGTACACAGAATTTTGCTGATACGCGTTTGCTTTCTATGCTGCCACAACACGAGCTCCGTGTGTTTTCGGAAACTCACAGCTACGTTTTTGGGGTGCCGTCGTTCCAGCCTCCCCGGAAGGAGTGTTTGATCCAACCCATCCCGAGTTTTTTCTGAAGGTTTCCTGAGCAACTTAACTACTAGCACATTTCTGCAAGGTTCCTTAGTAACCCTAAACCCGAAACCCTAAACACCGCTGTTGCACGTGCTTTGTGGACGTGTTTGAGTTTCCGAAAATTAGGGGTACCTTACTTTGGGGGGTTCCTTTTTATAAGGATCCCACTATTTAGGGTAGTTTATTAGGGTCCCCTATTTTCGGAAACTCCCTGGTTAGCATAGCTAGAATATCATAAAGCCTCCAATGCCTAGTAGTCCTACTGTTAAAGCCCTTCCTTAAGCCTTGTGTGCAAGCTAGCTTCGATCCGAGGGCAAAGACATCACCATCGTAGACCTGAAGGTTGCAAACCAATTTCGTTCTTTTCAACGCTGCCTTCTAAATCGATCTGCCTGTCCCATTTGCAATCAGAGGCACATTAAACCACATTGGGACATAGGATATGCCAAAAGAAACCATTATCACCATAACTGTACCCCAAGCCCTAAACTCTGACTGGCCCGTGTCTTCAATACAGGCATCGCGTGCTCTTTGTCCTTAGGCCATGATAGTTCGTGGTGCCCCAAAAGCATGATCAGTCAACGAACCTTTCAGAGCTGCTCAGGGTTCAGGATGCAAAGCTGCAGTTAGTGGTTTAGGGTTTAGGGGTTTAGGGTTTACGGGTTTAGGGTTTAGGGATTGCACTTCGTGCGAGGTGTCACGATTGAGAACCCCTGACATTTTCGCAAGCTGGCGCAACATCCATGCAACTAGCACGAAGGTTGGCGGACAGACCTACGTTGTGAGAAGCTATGCGACGTTTCAGCATTGATTGCACCAAAATCCAGGGATAACCTAAGCCCCAAACCCTAAACGCAGAACTAGGCCGTAAGCCAAACCGCAGAGGCAATTGGGGCTAAGAACCTCCGCCTATGATATAGAAGAGCGAATAAAATGAATGGATCAATTTGATTTTCCGAATTTCTGCAGACTTGACTTGAGATTTAAATGTCAATACCTGTTGTTATTCTTTGTTACGAAGATTTCCTTTATTTGAACTCTCTGTGCATCTGTTCATACACTTTCCACAGTCAAGAAGTTCGTTATGAAAGGTCAAGGTTGTATTGTGATAACTATTATTAGTGTTAGTAATGTAGAGTTCGGTAGTAGTTAGAACAGAAGTAAAATTGAACATTCATAATTAAGAAATAAATCGCGTCTTAATACTGAGATAGCGAATAAGAGATATTATGTGTGTATATATGTATACACATACATACATACTACAGAGAGGGAAACCCGGTAGGCCCCGCATTCCTGTTTTACGTCTCCCAAAGCCCTTGTTGTGTCCTATGATCCTTGCACGTCGGCCCGTATGAGCACAGATGCACTCCCCCCCCCCCCTCTTTCCTGAACCCCCGCCCCACCCCCAACCCCCCGACGCAAGCACGAAACACCGACGCAAGCACGAAGCACCGACGCCACCGATGCCACCGATGCACCTCGAGTGCAGGAGGACCGGTGAAAACCGATGCAACGCAAACGGCATGTCGGTTTTGCGCGTTTACGCTGAGGAGAGAGAGAGAGAGAGAGAGAGAGAGAGAGAGAGAGAGAGAGAGAGAGAGCGAGAGAGAAGGAATAAGGAATAAGGAGTGAATAAGGAATAGGGAGAGAATGAGAGAGGGAAAGAAAAACGAAAAAGAGAGGGAAGAGAGAAATAGGAATAGAGAAGAAGAATGGGAAGAAGAATGGGAAGAGAGAAATAGGAATAGAGAAGAAGAATGGGAAGAGAGAAAAGAGAATATAGAAGAAGAGAATATAGAAGATGGAGAGATTGAGAGGAGAGAGAAGAGAGAAAACGAAAGAAAGAGAGAAGAAAAAAGAGATAAGAGAATAAGAGAGAAGGAGATGATAGAAATTGGGAGATCATCATGAGATTAAAAAGGAATCAAAGAGAAGAATATTAGAGAAGAAGAAAGAGAAGATATACGGTTTTATAAGAATAAGAAGATAGAATAGATATGAGGGAAAACTTAAGAGATATAGAGAGATGGAGAATTTAGTAAATTTAAAACATGATTATAAATCTCATAAATTTAGCGATTGTGATTTTTATTTCAATCTAGATTTGATAGATTTTGTTCATTTCTCAT
>CAJNDT010006009.1:0-17500 GCA_905221615.1 Symbiodinium sp. CCMP2592
ACACAGCACACGGCATCACACAAAAAAACACACACACACACACAACACCTGCAGCACACCACTCTGAACACAGCACATGGCACATACGTGTATCACACAAACACACACACACACACACACAACACATGCAGCACAGCGCACGGAACAAAGCACACCCAACACCAAAAACACCCAATACCGCGCACACCCCTCTTGAAGGCTCTAGAGGGCTCATCCACTCGTTCATCACTATCCACAGACATACTCCCTTGGGGGTATCCGGTCCTTGAATTATTAAATTCAACCCTTTTCAGCCAACCCCTATATTTGACAGCCTTAAAGTATAACGATACTTCTTTATTACATTAGATGTTCTCGAGAAGATAAAAATAAGACATATTTCGATAGAAATAGAAACTTACATTATTAGTACTCATCCTCCCGTCCTTGAATCACTATAAAATCGTTCTCACCAATTCGAAATGTTTCCTGATAAAGATAATCATGAAACCTTTTTGGAGTTTCATCCATTGATCGATGATCAGTTTCCAACTTACCAATACACAAAACAAGTATCCCAGACGTAGGAATCACCTGAGAAAACCCGACCCAGGGTATCTAATCTTACGAATAGAACGATGTTGTCTCCCCAAAGACTGTCTGGTTTCGACTAGTCCACTTAGCCGCATATCATCGGGAAATCACATGGAGAAATGCAAAGTGTCGGCTGCCAAACTTTTTTGGGCCGATCCCTGAGCTCGTGTTCTTCACGAATCCCATGAGCCGGGCTGAAAACAATTTTGGGATTTTGGGGGCTCCTGATAACAATTATAGCAGAATATACCCCCAAACCCTCTTCTAATTATCATGATCGTTAGAGTTTGGGTTCATTTTAGGACTTTAGGAGGGCTGATTCAGATTGTAATGCTGCCCGTCGGCCGCGTCAGGTTCATCCTGTGCAACATGCCGGTCACACAGCTGGACTTCCTTGCAATGGTCCAGGAATCTTCTCTCCGCACCTGCAACAGCCCGCTGGAAACCAGCACGACTGGAGGATGTAGGACCTGAATTCGTCCACAGGTGACATGCGAGGTGGGGGGGGCAGCCGCAGCCAACCGCCTGCTCTTCAGCCAACATATTCCGTAAGCACTCTCCCCGAGCTTTCCTGCGGCCCAAGTGCCTTAACCTCCGAAGGCTTCCCCGGCAAACACAAAAACGGCTTGGACTTGGAAGTTTCGCGGTGCCACATCAGGAGTGCGCCATGCCATGTCACATCATTGTGCTGATACTTATGAAACTGTGCTCCTTCTGTTTTGATTATAACTATGACTGTGCTGAGCAGTGTGCAAATAAAACTTCACTGATGCAAAATCTCCAGAAGCAGTGCTTGACACGGAGCCGATGGCCATTATGTCAGCACAGCAAGCCTCAATGGTTGCCGCTTCCTCCCAAGACGGAGATCCCGACGGAAGGGCCCCCAAAAGGTTCGGCCCGTCCAAAAGCAGAGGCCCGGGCAATCCCAGGAAAGTCGCATGACCGGAGCTCCTGAGGGCAGGGAAACAGGGTGAGGATCCTTCTCCTGTATTTAGAGCAATACTGTTGCAAGTGCTGCATACACCCATCCTTTCCTCTGATGCAGTCGTTCCATCACATTCGGCGCTCGGCATTCAGTTAAATTATTTGCCGGAGCAGGCGAGCTAAATGAAAATGGGGCCCTTTCTTGGATTGTGGTTCTTATTCCCGTATGCACTCTGCTAATTAAGCACGGTTACATCACAGAGAACCCTAAGTACATGAAAACAACTCCCGGTCAGGAGGGAGATGTCAATGAACGCGAAGAAAAATTAAGCGTCTCGTGAATCGCTGGCAAGTGTTGCCGACAAGGCTTTAAGCTCTGTCGGCAAGATGCAGGACTTCCCCAGAATCACTGTTACAGGGATTTACGAGGCAAAGCAACTTATACAACAACATGCCACACAGTACTGGACTAGGGTATGGACATAAATGACATAAACTACCTGAGTCCTGCAGGTATGAACGGTAATGAGGCAGAAGGAAAAACCCGAGCCAACCCTGACCACTGAGCTCACTGGAGGCCTGTGGCCTTTCGGAGAGAGGGGCCCAATTCAGTAAGGTGTTCAGGTATGTTCTCGTACGGCTGGTTATTCAATGTTTGTGCAATTATTTCAACTACGGAAGGCTGTACTTGGATCTTCATTGAAAAAGTTCCCCGGCCGAAGGAGTTCTGAATATTACAAACATAGTTCCACGATTTTCATTTCTAGGCGTGTTGTCTGAAACTCCTAATTATACGAAGATGCTTCCGACGACGATTCGAAGTTGGAAGTCTTTTGAACAGCTTTGCGTATAACTGCTTATCCACACCTGCGAGGGCTGATTCTTTTTGTGGAGCTCAGGTGTTCAGGAGACTGTGGCTACACAACGCCTTTTGTGGCAATCTAGTGGCTACCCGGGTCTGCCCTGGCAACGTTTGTGCCTTGGAGTTCTTCGTATGAACCTCTTGAGGTTTGGGTTCCCTCCAGCCAAACCCCAAATGCTCTGAGTTTCGAAGCTAGGACTAGCACTGGTGGGGGGGGCCCCTAGAGGGACAATGCTCTGTCAGGCTTCTCTACTGCGGATCTCTGGGAGTTCTGAGATCTGCGCCGGCCTTCGGACTCCGATCTTGGGCGGAGGGGGGAAAATGCCATGAGAACGTGGGTCCTGCCGAATCTCGCCTGGGTGATCTGCATAGTGCCGGTAATACGGTCGACCGCGCCGGGGTTCAGAATTACGGGCATCTCTTCGTAGTTGAGGACACGGCCCGGCGGTTCTTCGCCCCGACTTCGGAAGAGGTCTGCCTCACGACGGAGTTGTTCCAACAGAAGTCTCGTGTGTGGTGAGGGAAACACGTCTGCTAGCGACGAGCCAGAGAGTGCCATCACTGGGGATGAAGCCGCATGGATCAGCATGCTCTCTGTGTCAATATCCATGTAGACCGTTCGGGGCCTCACTTTAAGCGACTCTTCGCTGGAGACTGAGACTGCGCTCACGCTGCTGGCATCGTCGGTTCTCAGGTCTCGGTCGTCGCGGTCGTCTGAAACGACCGAACTTGCAACTGCCAAAGTGGTGTCTGTTGCCGTCATTAGTGGAGAGATCGGCAACTCCGTGCTGACAGTTGAATCAAATGCATCCACGGCATTGCCTCCAGAGAGAGGCTTGACGTCTGTAAAGTCACGAAGCCCCAACAAGCTGTACTCCTTGCCGTCATGCTTGGTGTACTTCACTTGGAAAACCTCTGCGCAGAGCTTACTTGAACAGCTATCCACAAGTCGCGTGTGAAACGCGTGAGCAGAGATCTGGCTCTCATAGCAAGACGGACCGTCGGATAGGATTTGCGTGGCACGGGTTGCATCATCTGGCTTCATGAAGTCTGTTAACCGCTTCTCTTTCATGCTGGAGCCTGGTCGGTGCAGAAGTAATGCCGACAACTCCGGTGAGTGCTCCGTGAGTCGCAGGTTGTCATCCAGCTCAAGCACAGCATCACAGGTGAGCTTCAGCAACGAGGATGCCGCACTGAGTTGTTTTGCTAGGTTGCTTCCGTCTACGCTCAGTTCCACCTTTCGTTTGACCATTGACTTCACCATGAAGGAGAGGAAGGTCGTAGCTAGCAATGCATAGATCTCCATTCTCACCTTGAACTGCTCGTCCACAGTGCAACCACTTGTCTCGGGAACTGGCTCAAGTGTAAACCTTAGGAAAGACATTAGCAGGTATCCGGAGCCCATGGCTAGCACTAGTAGTGTTCGAGGCGTGAGCAAAAGCGACGGCACGCGGAAGATGATGATTGCCGTCATCGAAGTTCGCATCAGCTGATCCCTGGGACAGTGGGAAGGTAGAAGCATGATCAACGCCAGGCAGTTCATCGTGACGTAGAAAGCATGGACGGTGTACGGCCGGAAGCGGACCGGCACAAAGCTGAATAAATACACGACGACAACGCCCGAGAGAACCGTCCACAATTGGGGCTTGGACAGCCAGAACGACTCTGGGTCTGATCCCGACAAGAAAAACAATTGCGCCGCCGTCGTCAAACCGCCTCCGGCAAACATCAGAAAGATCATACTCCACTGTGACAGCTGAATGTGGATCCGCAAGACTTCATTCCATAAGATTTGGTCCTGCGTGCGGGAATTATTCTTTTGCCTCAGGAAGAGGCCGATAAACCAGCTCCGGGATCGACTCAACCACTGCTTGAGTTTGTCCTTACTCGCGGAGGTACCGGAAACCAGCTTGACACCCAAGGCAATCTGCAGCACGAAGGCCGCTCCAATGAACAACCATGTGTGTGACTCCATGCTCATGGCGGCGACAGGGAGGGCAGTCTAACTACCTTCAGAAGTACTACGGTGGAGGTTGTAATGCAGGCTTAGTGTATTACCGTCGCAACAGGAATCAAATTACCCCTGAACCACGAGGAAGGCTGCATAGATGCAGCTATTTCCAAAAAACACACACGATAGTGTGAAGGTACAGACGTACACTGCGCACTTTGGGGTACTCATGTGCGTGCATGCCTAGCAGACAAATAGCACTATATAGTGGTTCTGATAGGGATAAAAACAGAAATCAACTCGAGGCTGGGAACCCTGTCGTGTATTGACTAAGGGAGTTGCCTGGACTTGCTCTACATGGAAATTTCCGCAAATCAGGGGTACTTTATTTGGGGGTCCTTACAAGAAGGATCCTACTATTTAGGGTACTATAATAGGGTCCCCTGTATTCGGAAACCCCCACATGATGGTACCTGGTATACAAGGTCCTCATTCCAATAAACTACACATGAATCCAAGAGCATCCAAGAGCTGCCACGCTCAACCCAAGAACTGAAATCCTCAGCTGCCTTTTGTTTCAGATTAGGGTCTGCTTCTGCTTTCGTATGCTTGTTTGCGATTTTCTTCGGAAGGTCGCCTGAAAGCCCCATCCTCCCCGCTTTGCAAAGCAATCGCCATCTGTAAGAGCTTTGCCTTCACGGGGCCTGGGTCGAGCTTTGGCGACAGCTGGGGGCCTGAAGTTCGCAGTGTCTAACAGGCACTTGGACAAGACATAATTTTGAACAGACAGACAACCTGACACACATAACACAAACACACACACACACACCAAAGCACAAGCAAGCCACGCAAACAAACACACACACACACATATATATATATATATATATACACATACACACACACATATATATATATATATAGTTGACATATAGACGGTCACAAGCAAGCACCCAATGACAAACAAACATGCCATCACACAGACAAATCACACACACACACACACAAACGCACGCACACTAAGCTAGTATTCTGGCTGTTGGTCCCACTCTCTCGATCTTCGTCATTGGTCTTATCATTGCAAATCTTGCTATGTTCAGCCAGATTACGCTGTTGTGGTTACCATGAAGAGTAGACGTGCTTACTAATTGGTACTGGTACTGACGGAGCTGTTGAGAAACGAGTAATGAGCAAGGCCGCTGCCCTCACCGTGTGGCAGCGAGGCCGTAGCCTTGGGTTTATCAGTGAGAGGACAGCGTGAGCGAAGGGAAGGGCACCCAGAGAATTACATCAGCATGACCCTGCTATGAGGGGCCGATCACATGTGCCATAGCATAGTGTTTACATAATTGTCCTCGCACGGACGGCTGCAGTAGACACAATCCCTTTCAAGAGTAACTTTCTGAGTGCCTCTCCTCCGGGCTTCGGTTGTGCTTTGGCAGCCAGGGCTTTCGCTAGCGCGGTGCGTGGGCTTGCGGCAGGCTTGGGGTTACCTACGGGCTTTGGGCTCGGGCCGCTGGCAGGGGCTGGTGCAACAGGCCGAGGGGTGAGGGCTGAGCGTGGGGTGGGTGGGCAAGGCTTAGCTGGGACTGCGCCTGGCTTTGGGACTGCCCCAACTTTAGCCGCGATGGGAGAGCCTGACTTTGGGCTGGCGGCCTTAGCTTTGGTGGGTGCCTTGAGGTTCGGAATGGCCAGGGACTGGGACTTGGGTTTGGGGCTGGCTGGTGCCGCAGCTTTCGGCGGCGTGGCTTTCGGGGGGGAAGATTTTGGAGTTGCCTTGGGAGTTGCAGCCTTCGGGCTGCTCGCTGGCACCGGCATAGTCCTTCAGAGTCTAACAGGATCGTATTACAAAGCGACGCTTCTCATCAACAACGAACGTCACGCATTGAATACACGTACAGGCATAGAGACACATACGCGCGTAATTACATACCTACTGTACATACCTACGTACCTATACCTACCTACAGTACCTATCCACATGTGCGCACGTACCTACCTACAGCTGTACATGCCCAATCTAAGTCTATGCTTCAGATGCAGGGAAAAAACCACTTGTGGGAGCGGAGACACGTACACTGACATATCCGCTCATTTGCATGAATGCATGCTGGTGCTTCGACACGGAATAACTTCCATCACATCCTGGCTACTGCAATGCAACAGAAATCATCCTCGACCCCGTCGAACTTCGAGGTGTAGTGGCGCCTGGATGTGCGGAGTTTCGGGAACCGAATTCGGGCAGAAAATGGACCCGATAGGTTCACTTGAGGGGGCTGATGGAAGTTGCCACGAAGAATGCACTTCGGTGCACTGCTCCTTCTTCTTCTTTTGCACCCTTGGCTCTATCAGCCGAGCAGGATCCCGAGAAGATCCTTTCTCGCGAGACAACGACACGCCCCGCGCTTCTCCCTGCTGATGAACTGCAAGTATCCAGCCGATGTGATTTCGGCAGCCCGCGTGGCAGTCTAAGCTTATGAGAGTTCAGGCAAGACTGGGATGGTATCTTGCTGGTGGGCCGTTCTCAGCTGGCCCGGTGTTGAAACTACTCTTGGGCCTTGCAGCGAAGAAGCAGTGAGAGCCATTGGGTCGGGGATTGTGCATGCTAAAGAATCATCCCTGCGGAAGATACCGGTATCGAGTACATGATGTTGCAGCTTGCAGCATTCATCACACAGGGCCCTTCGGTAGCCTTGAGGGCTTTGCGCTTCGCTGGCGGCAGGGGCAACTGAGCCTCGGAAATGCGATGCAGAACAGCTAGGCTACAAATCGAATTCTCGACGCTATACCGCTTGTGCTCTACGTGACAAGGACTGGGATGAGCACTTCGGGGTGTCCCGCCACCACTGCCAGAGCCTCCCGCACAACCGCAGCTATAGCATGTGGAAAGTAGCCGGAGCTACATACCAATGACAGGGATGCAAGTTTGTATGTGGCCACTGATTGCCATCGTGGCGCTACTGGCTGCCACTTGGTGTGAAGTAGCTGTGACATCTCGCTTCATCGCGTTGCAGGTTTCTCAAGTTGCTTCCCACGCACCATTCTACACACCAGCTTCGGAAGTGCTGCGCCTATTCAGGGACGCCATACCGCTGTTCACTAGACTACACAACCACACATGACCCGTAGGAGATGACATGATAGGACAGCGGCATGCTGAACTCTACTGAAGAGTTCCCGACACAGCTGCTGGGCAATGAGCTCAATCTGTGCGAACGGGTAATCTCCAAGACATCACCCCACCTCGGGGCGTCGCGCTACCATTCGCTGTGCCTCATGGGCCCACACACTGAGAAGTGTTGCTGCGATTTGATGCTTCATGCATTCAGGTCTGGAGTGCCAGTGAAGGCAGACCTGCTTTCTTTTGGGCATTGAAGCAGTACTTCATGAGTAACTCGTGGACAAGGCATGCCTTCAGATTCACATGCACAGTACATTGAACATTACAGGGGAGAGAGATAGAGAGAGAGAGAGAGTCTTGCAACCAGCCGTTGCTGCGCCTCCAAGCAGGCCGATGGTACTGAGGTACTTCGCCTTGCCATGCTGAGACATCGTAATCTCGCGATGCAGCCCTGCCATAAGTCTGTCATCAGCCTAAGTGGGCGAGCTCCGGGCCATAGGCACGAAAACCTGCCCCTGCTGGACCAGCACCTCACACATGCCAGAAGAGGGCATAACAGCATCACAGAGGGGAGAACAATCGACGCAACAAAAACACAACACACGTACGTACAGACATACACACACCCACACAGAGCAAGAAACTACCGCGGAAGCGGATGTGGTCCAAAGGATTTCTAGTGTCTGTCACAAACTTCACGAAGCAAACATATTGCTGTGACCCGCAAGTCAGCAAGTCAAGACATGACGATGATGTGGAGCCCCGTACCATCTCGACTCAAACACCCCGGCCCCAGACCCAGGCATGTTCTATCGGGGGCCTGGTCATTTCGGATCTGCACGGCAACTTCACGGCCAGCAATCTGGAACCTGCAGGCCAAATGATGCTCATGACCAAGGCCGCTTAAAATGGTGGACGAAGGTACAGAAGCAGGATGGGAGAGCTGCGTTTAAGCTGGAAGGCTGGAAATCGAGGGTCCTCACTTTCTTGATCGTCACCTTCCGCAAGGGGCAAAGATGGCTGTGCCGGTTATATGGGCGAAAACCACGGTGCTAACCAGAACAACCACAATCATAGGTAAATCAACTAGTGAGAACGCTGTTCATAATGATCACAGTAATAAGCATTTCACTCGATGCATATCACTACAATTTTAACTATTCTTATTGTTCTTATTACTATTCTTATCGTTATTGTTATTCTCATCATATTATGAACCTTGAAGCCCAGAATTCTGGATCCCGACCTGCTCGGGCCGAGCCGGGACACTGACACCGGGCGCGAACCCAGCCGGGCAGCTTCTACAGCCTGCGGAGACTTTTTTCTGGGATTCAAGACTGAGTGGTTTGGGGCCCCTGGAGGGGGCTTTTGGGGATTTCTGGTGCGGTTTGCAGTTTCTACTTAACTAAGTTGCTGGCAGCAGGCCGATTCGTGCATCCTCCATGCTATGAGTGTTCTGCTTGAGCAACCAGAGTCGCACATCTGCCTACCTAGTATACTGTTGCATCTTGTCATGTGAGCCTGATGATATGGCTTACTTCTGGTATCTATATCATGTTAGAATCCTTGCATACACCGTCCGCCCACCTTGTGACGGCTGAAACTGTCAGATCGTGGTTAAGCATAGGCTGAGTATTGCTGACAACTAGTCTGCGGCAAATATGTACACGACCATAAATGCTACCCACACAGGTCAGCTTTTCCCCAAGTTTGGCATTGATCGAGCAAGTCTGTACACAATCGGCTTTCTGGCGGCTGTGGCGCCGAAAAGGAAGAAGACCGATACAGGCGTGACCCTGTCCCAAATGGTTGCTGAAGGCACTCAGATATGGTTGTTCACATTATCTTCCGAGATATCTGGATGCATCGAGCGCATAGGTCCGCAGCAAGGGTAGGCTGCGGAAACGGCCTTGCAGGGTGATGATTCGGTTCCACATGTTCATGGTGGGTTGAACGTTTTTCATGCCATGCGATCTGTTTTCGCAGCCATGGTGAGGGTAGACTGCATGTCTTGCTTCGATGCATGAAAAGATACTTGGGGACTCGCAGAAGTGTTTCGGCGAAGAAGCTATATTGCCCTCGGCGGTTTTGACCCTCGGATTATGGGTGCCAGATGGCAGGCACTATTATCTGAGGAGCTCGTTTGCTGCCTTCAAGTTTCATTTCAACGATGTGATGGTTGCGCTAATTATCTTGCGACCAAGCAGCATTCACTCCGGAATGGAGGAGAGTGAGATCATTCCTGAGAGCGCAGAGGAACGTTTGAGGACTTTGGGCGTCCGGGGTTTGAAGCAACGTTGAATGTGTGGCCTGCCGAACACAGTCTCATGCCTCACTCGCCCACCAAAGCTGGCGAAGTGTCGACGTCGCTTCACGATGGAAGGCCGCACCAGCTGCGTCTGAAACTGACTGAGCCTGAACTGCCCAAGACAAGCTGGCCCCGGGATTGTTGCAAAGCAGCTGCTCAGACGAGACAAGTGTGATCCCCGAATATCAGAGTTGTCAAATTCCCGTGTCTGCAAATCTCGCATGCCTATGCCAGGGCCTCGCCTGAAACCGCGGACGGCAAGGCGCTGGCGAGCAGCCGACCCTGCCTAACAGAATGCTGCGCGATGCAGACACGGCCCCAACAGCAGAACAAAATGGGGTGCTGGTGGCTTTCGTGTGTTGCTTTTGCTGACTCTGGTTCTGGGTGTGACTGCAGGAAGCAAGCCGAGCCTTCTGCACCTCCGGCACATCGTGTTCGTGGATGGCCACCGACAGAGCCTGGACCTTGACAGCTGTTTGACCAGATATTGGGTAAGCTTCTCGTCTCCAAGTTGGTCAATTCGGCCACTACTTCGTCCGAGAAGAAAGCTGCACTCGCTCTGCTGAGACTCTCGCCATTTCCATCCACCTGAGATGCCACTTGCGTGCTGGTCATGCAAATATTGAGAGCCTCAACAGTTGCAAGCTTTCTTCCTCGAAGACCCCAGAAACTGTCGAAGTTTCATGCTGCTGAGCCGCAGGACGGCGACGATGACTAGTGCCAGCTACTACCACTACTACCACTACCACTACCACTACCACTACCACTACCACTACCACTACCACTACCACTACTACCACTACTACTACTACTACTACTACTACTACTGCTGCTACTGCTACTGTACTACTACTACTACTACTACTACTACTACTATCCTGTACGTCTCCTTCGCCTCCTATAGTTCTCTTGCAGCTCGTACGAACACCCAACCCGGATCCAACCCTCCCCACCCCTCCTCAAAAAATGAAACACACACAAAAAAAAAGCCTGAACCCCAAGGCCTCAAGCTGCGAACCCCCGCCGTCCCCCCGTTCAAACACAAAGAAGAGCTGAAGTCCTCTTCTGCCCAGAGGCAGCAGCACGTCGCTTCGGACCGTGGAGGCCAGCTCCCGCAGAACCCAGCAGCCGGCCTCCTGCACCTCCCACTTTGCTCGTTGCTTCAGGCTCCAGGTCGTGTATATATATATATATATATATACACATACATAAATGTATTATCTCAAAGCCAAAGTACATCATAAGGCACGGTTTAAGGTTTAAGGTAGATGTATGGATGGATGGACAGATCGACAGGTGGAGAGATGGACCAATCGATGATGTGGATAGACAGATAGATAGGTAGCTATGTAGGTAGGTGTAGTCAGATGGAATTCAGTCGATTTGAGTTGGCTGCCTTGGCTTGGATTTGGTGAGATTCGTACGGATTCTGTTGGAATATCTGGATGCAGTTCAATAAGGTTAGTGTAAACTAGGTAACTAGATTAAACTCGATGAGATCATACTGGATTGCACTGCACGGGTAGGTCAGTCAGTAGGTAATCAAACGCTGTTGCCTCGGTGAGCCTCATTTAGATTCGATCGGATGTGACTGAACTAGATGAGGCTCGACTAGATAACGTGAGATTAGAGGAGATCAGATGAAATGAAATCAGATTAAATGAGGCAATTAAGCTAAAACTAGATTAGATCAGACTAGACTGGCTTGGAGTACAGGAAACCAGACTATACGGTAGTCAGTATCGCGTCAGGTTCAGGAATGGTACTTTCAGGTGCCACCAAAGGATTACTCTAGAAGTCTTTCTCTCAGTCTATGAACAAACCGTAATGCAAAGGCTCAGCTCTGACGGCTCATTAAGTTTTGCAGTTTAATAGGGTGAGGGTTCAGAGTTCACATGAGGGAGTTTTTGACATGCAAGCAATGGCCAGGATGCGGCCATGTCATGAGGGAACGAAACAGGGGCTGCTCTCATAGACAGCAATGCACTGCAAGAGAAACAAAACTGGCGTCGCCTAGGCGATGTTGAGAGACGGGGATCCCGGGATCAATGTAAGGGACCTACACTGAATAGTAGTGACTCCAGTAGGCACCGCATCTAGGACAGCTGTGATGATCTCACAACCTTGCAAGCATGGCACAACCGTCAAATTGCCAAGCCAATCATGATTCAGGGTTTTCAGCTCACACGGCATCCGAGCCACTCATTTATCATCCAATCCCTACACCCACATCCACAATGAAGATTCCCAAAACCTGGCCTTCGCGACGGCGCTTTGTGACTTCATCGCCGCGAGCGTCGCACGCAAAGCTCCCTGCCGCGCCAATTCCTGCCTGTTGCATCGGATGAGTCGCCAAATTGAGGAGATTAGATGTAGGCTGTGGGAACTAATCGCAACAAACAAAAAGCTAAGGACCAGCATAGACATGGACGGTGATGAACCTGAGAACAAGAATCGCGAACAGAGCAAGGACAAGGATGAGCCCCTCTCGGCACTCGGCTTCCGTTCAACATTCGCAGAATAACCACACAACGGGCCTTTACTCGATTCAGCCATGGAGACTGCATGCCCTAGCTCAGACCGAAAACCGAATGTCCTCCCTTTGGCTAAGGCGAAAATGCAGCTTGCACTTTTGCTTTACCGAACTCTTCGCAACTCTCAACTCTCAACGGACCATGCTCAGGCTGCCGAGCTGCTGGAGAGTTGGCTTTCGCACTGAGAGGCAAAAGAGAGCCCAGCAGCATGCACATTGCAATGCAACATCCTGCACATAGCACTTTGGAAACTGTGGGTATGGATATGGCTTGCTCCTGTGCCCGAGGGAGGAAAACCGCAGTTGATTCGGCAAATCGGGGTCTCAAGATTAGACCACATGAAAGCAAGTGTGCAATCCCTTCGTCGGAGCTGGGTCAAGACTGCTACCACCTGCTACGATCCAGATTCGCCCGAATGTTTTGGGCATTCCGTGGGTCCTTCGTGTGCTGCGCCATGGCTTGCAGCACTCTCTGACCAGCGCCCAGCGCAGCCTCGACTTTGCACGAGGTGCAAAGCAAAGGAGGCAAGAGAGGGTCGGACAAATGCACACAAGATATAGACAAGCGAGTTCAGTTGACGCGGTCAATACAGTGACTGGTTCGAGAATCTGGCAATGCTTTACAAGACGATGGACGCTAATGGGAGCAGCGATCTCAGTTGCTGAGTGGGGAGGGGGGTCGATTCAGCGCTCATCATCCAAAGTGGTGATCGTGCTGGTGTCAGATACTTTGGTTGGACTGACGTGCCGCAGAGACTGCAGTCACTCCCTACATTCCTGCCAAGACATGTCCGAGCGGCAAGGTGTGATTGGCAAGCATCGCTTGTGGCACTCGAGTTCCGCAGAACCCCGCAGGCCGCGATCTGCAACAGCGCGAACTAAGAGCACATTCTGAGAGAGCTCCAACACCGCACTGCAAGCCTGACATGGCCTGACCCTGCAGCAGTCACTCTAGAAAGATATCGGAACTTAGATGCCGCCCACCTGTACTCTCCCATGTTGCACGTGGTTCTTCATGGCGTTGATCACCATCTCCAGCGCTGACTCCTCCAAAACAGACAGCCAAATGAGGCGGCGCAGGGAAGTTTTCAGTGAGCACAAGGCACAAAAGTAGGACACGGCCTTGAGGAGGTGCTCGCGCATTTGCGCCTCTGATGCTGTGAGTGCCGCTGCCCCTTCGGCATTCACTCATGCTAGAAGCACAGTCAGTCGAATGCTCTGCCAAGCAGCGTTCATGGCTGCCAGCTCCTGCAACGAAGCTTGACAGGTCATCATCCCGGGCCGTCAAGCATCCATGATGAGTTCAGCCCCTCAACAAAGGCCTTAACAATTAGAATAGGGCTTTGGGGCCCATCGGACTACAGTTGTAATGAGGAACCCAGAAGATAGTATTGTTAATCTAAAGACTGGCTGGCCCCCTCCTTGAGGATCTTGCAGCAGCTCTCTTGGACGTCTGCGGAGGCGGAACAGCGCCGCATCGCCTGAAGAGTAGTGTTTCTGCAAGCTTCGCTTAAACCCGTGAGCCCATCGTGAGCCCAGCAGCCTCACATGGGACCCCGCCAAGATGCTTCGTTTTGATTTTCGAATCTCTACTCTACAACTTAAACCACAAGAGAACTCGAGCAGAGTATTGCCTAACAAAGCCACGCCTCCAGCAACGTCGGTATGCCGCCGCAAGCAAAGATCAAGGATCGGCCTCCCACGGCTTTCGAGTGTCAGAGGCTTCAGCTTACTCAGAGTTTCGCAACCAGCATTATGGCGTGTTTGAGGTAAGCACTGGTGCAGCTTGTCCAGTTCAAGAAACAATGAGTGTACGTCATGAGCACGAATCTGCTTAGACTTGCCTGCACAATTGCGTATGGAGGGCTAGTGGGAGACCTGGAATATGTATGTATGTGTCGCCATACGTAGTGGAATCACTTTGCGCAGCTTGTACCGTGCATATTGTGTGGATATGTACATGCACATGTGGTCCTTCCATATAGAGTTTTTGGTAAAGCTCTGCAATTATACCTCAGCAACGGTAGTCAAGCCAACTTGCTGCTGATTTTGCCACAAACTGTCGACACTGGTTGTTTCTGCTGCCATTGTTGCAGCTGCCACCGGGTCCTATCCTCCTGCTCCTACTACTTCTGCTGCTAAGAGGCCGCACTGCGAAGCAAAACTGACAACAAAAGCTGCTACGGCAACAAGTACTATTGCCACTACTGCGACAAATAATCGTACTAATATGTAACTAATAATAGAACTAGTACTAGTAGTACTACCAGAACTGCTACCAGAACAACAACAACTACTACTACTACAACTACTACAACTACTACAACTACTACTACTACCACTACTACTACTACTACTACTACTACTACTACTACTACTACTACTACTACTACTACTACTAGAACTAGACGAACTCGAACACGAGCTGGAACTAGAACTAGTACTCGTACTAGTACCTCTACTGCTACGACAACTAGTACCTCTACCACTACTATTGCTTTAATACTATTACTATTCCAGTTACTATTACCATTACTGTTGCTCTTACAGTTGCTGTTACTATTGCTACTGCTATTGCTATTAATTACTACCATTACGACTATAACCATTATTATATCATTACCACTACGTACCACTATTACTTCTGCTACTACTACTACTACTACTACTACTACTACTACTACTACTACTACTACTACTACTACTACTATTACTACTATGACGATGATGATTACTCCTGCTACTGCTGAGCATATTCTGCTGCTGCAAGCAGCAGCAGCAGCCTCAACAGCGGCAGTGCAGCAACAGCAACAGCAACCTCAACAACAGCAGCTGCATGCATGCATGTACGCGCGCTTACACGTACGAACAGGCACAAACAAAGAGCCGCGCATGTGTACTATATGTCCGGGGTGCTCACACGCACGCTCGCTGTGCGTGTCGGGGGGTTTGGCCGAAGCACGCCTTTCCCACAAAGCTCCAAGCGGAAACGATAAGATGTGACAGGCTTATGACCTTTCTGACTTCTTTAAGAGTTCGCCAAAATGTACCCTACCCGGTCCTAGCATGGAGGGAGGCCTGAAGTGAGGGGGGAGTCGGGGATGAAACCGGACCACTCACCTGAAGTCTCTCTCGCGACGACGTTGGCGAGGATGGCGCAAACTGCTTTTGCAATCGCAGGGTCCTGCACGGGTTCTAGCGGAAGTGCCCATCCAGCCAGAGGACGGGCATCTGTTGGAGTGACACTCGTCCGTGGAGGCTGCTGCGTTTCTGCTTGAGTCTGCGAGCAGGTGTGGCGCAAGAGCTCATGACCCCATCTCGACTTGAACAGATCATGCTGGTCGACAACACCAGTGCGTCATTACCAGTCCGGGACTCGAAAGAGTTTTTGCCCACGGAGAGCTGCCAGTAAAGCACGACGATAAACAACTACATGATAAAGATGTACGAGGGCCGTGTTTTTCTGTCTCGACTGATAAGCTCAAAAATTGCTAAATTAAGCATGCTGACAACCCGTCCTCGATCCACCTCCGGAGGCATTCCAGGCAGCACTGAACGCCCTGTGCATGGAAGCAAGCATTCTGTCACCGAAACTAGGGGAGGAGTAGCGACGGTAGTAGTAGGAGATTATTTGGCAGCAGCAGCAGCAGCGGCAGCAGCGGCAGCAGTAGAGGTTACTTTGATTTGGTTGCAGGGGAGGGCACGCCGTGTCATATTGGTCAGTTTGGTCATTTTGCCGGCTGCTAGGGTTTTTTCAAGTGTTAGGAAAAAGGTTTATATGGATGTACCATGTGTTTACATGGCTTTAAGCAGTTTTGCTCGGGTTTTAAAAGGGCAGAGGGTGTTTACCAACTGCATCATGATAGTGAGTTTGATCACATAAGAAATATTGCTGTGCCTTGGCGTTTCCGGTCTTCCGACACATGTTTGTTACATGATGCGGTTACAGCAGGATTACCGGAAACCGCATGGCACACCGCGATTGGGCTAAGTTGGTTGGGTCGTGTAGCCCCCTATACCCAGTACCGCTTGCCCACCAAAATGACCCCCGCACTCTCCCCCTCCAAGTGGTGCAAGTGGTGCAAAAAAGACCAACCAAAACGACTGGTCATTCTGCCCCCTGGCACAAGCAAAATTACAAAAACGACGGTCATTCTGCCGACGACCAAACTCTAGTAGTAGCAGCAGCAACAGCAGCAGCAGCAGCAGTAGCAGTAGCAGTAGCAGTAGCAGTAGGAGTAGGAGTAGGAGTAGGAGTAGGAGGAGTAGGAGTAGGAGTAGGAGTAGGAGTAGGAGTAGGAGTAGGAGTAGGAGTAGGAGTAGGAGTAGGAGAGGAGTAGGAGTAGGAGTAGGAGTAGGAGTAGGAGTAGGAGTAGGAGTAGTAGTAAGTAGGAGTAGAGTAGTCAGTCAGGAGTAGTAGTAGGTAGTAGGAGTAGGTAGTTAGTAGTAGTAGTAGTAGTAGTTAGTAGTAGTAGTAGTAGTAGTAGTAGTAGTAGTAGTAGTAGAGCAGTAGGCAATAGCTGAATCAGGTGGTAGTATCAGTAGTAGTAGTAGTAGCAGTTGTAGAAGCAGAAGCAGCTAGCAGTAGTAGGAGTAGGAGTAGCAGTAGGAGTATGAGAAGGAGTAGTCGTAGCAGTAGTAGCAGTAGTAGCAGTAGCAGTAGCAGCAGCAGTAGGAGTAGTAGGAGTAGGAGTAGGAGTAGGAGGAGTAGGAGGAGTAGGAGGAGTAGGAGGAGTAGGAGGAGTAGGAGTAGGAGAGGAGGAGTAGTAGGAGTAGGAGTAGGAGTAGGTAGGAGTAGTAGTAGGAGTAGGTAGTAGAGTAGTAGTAGTAGTAGTAGTAGTAGTAGTAGTAGTAGTAGTAGTAGTAGTAGTAGTAGTAGTAGTAGTAGTAGTAGTAGTAGTAGTAGTAGTGGTAGTAGTAGTAGTAGTAGTAGTAGCAACAGGAGGAGGAGCAGGAGCAGGAGCAGCAGTAGTCGTCGTTGGTGCTGCTGGTTTGTTACTGTAGTAGATTTCGTAGTGAAATAACCGACCATGAACGCTGCTGACAGCGACCAACTGCCGATATTCAGAAACCTGTCTTGTTATCATACCACCACCACCACCATCATCACGATGATGATTATGCCTTGCAATGATCTTGTCTGTCGGGCCTCCGACTCCAGGAACACGGCCGAGTAGCCGGAATCTCGAGTCAGTAGCCTGCAGCTCGGCTTTGGTTCAACGTTTGAG
>CAJNDT010006009.1:22500-55000 GCA_905221615.1 Symbiodinium sp. CCMP2592
CCGATTGCGTTCCGCGGCCCGGCAGTATTTCTGAAGCAGGAAATCCACCTGGGCCTGAGCGTGAGCCGGCGCAAGAGAGAGCACTCTCGACATGGAAGCAGTTGCTGCTGTATGTAGGCAGCTTCCTATCTCCTCTCAATCTCTCAACTCGTCCAATCTCGTCCACAGTCTACATGGCAACGAGGTGTTGCACAAGACCCTGCTCTAACAATCACGCCTCGCTTCCGCCCACATCTGCGGCCAGTGTGGCTGGATCGAGCGGGGGCTCCATCCGCGACATTGCTGGTTCTGCGAACTAGTTAAAACCTACGAGTGTAAACAGCTGCGGATAATGGCAGAATAGCGTTTGCGCCTTGAAGCCTTTCACTCGACTCATGTCCAGAGGACTTCTCCAGCCCCCTATGGCCCATCGAACCCCACATCGGGACACCACAGTACGCAACGATGGCAGCGTGCATCGGATGTGCCCTCTAGTATGACAAATGAAGTACCAATCACGGTGTTGACACTGCCAGACAGGCTGCATGACTGCGCCCATACGCCTCAGCACGTACTGGTACAGAAGTTTTCGAATGTGTCTGCGTGAGACATCCAGCGCACCTCCGTGACCAAGCGAGTCTCCTTCTGCTCCAAGCGAGTTTCCTGTCAGGTTCGAGGGTCTATGACCGCTGGCAGCTGGCACCACTGAAAACGTTCGTGGCTGGCAATCAGCTTGTGGAATGTTTCTGCCCGTGCTTTCGCCTGGCAGCGCAAGCGCAAGACTAGATACACATGCTGCCGCCTCTCGCTCTGTCCTCAGTCCCAGTGCGAATCTGACAAGTGAAGTGGTAGACTGCTTTCGTGATCTTCTGCTGTCAGTATTGTCTAGAGCGTTCACGCGAAAGCTCCATGCCCCCAAAAGCCAGCAAGCGGCCTCGTTGAAGCTCTTCAGGGAGTTCGCGGAGGTTTGCCGAGACAAGTTCGGGCTATCTGGCGAGTGATCAGCTCCAGGGGTTTCGAGGAGGAGAGACGAGGGAAGAGAGGAGGAAAGCACCAGACAGCAGCCAACATCCGTCCGGGGTTGTGCGAAGGACGCATCAACCTTCCTCCTTGAACCCAAATCCCGCAGTTAAACACCTCAGAGCTCCTGCAACAGAACCATACTAGGAAAGGCAGAGTATGACAGCCCTGGACCCCCAAAAACATGCCGCTGTGGCCGGTTTGGATTTCTAGCCTCACGGATTCACCAATCCAGAAACTGTCGAAAAACACAGCATGTCTCAATTTCAAGCCACTCTTCTTATGCCGTCTGCTACATTTCAACTCGGGCACATGCTCGAAACCTCCACAGGCAGGAATGTAAGCTTTTCCACGAGCTCGTGGATGCTTCCAATGCTGGTTTCTCCGATTATCCAACACGACTTCCGAGCTGAACTCTTTGCGGAGCGTGCTGTATCTTCTGATGCAAAGCACCCGCGAGCCTCGGTCGCTCAGGTGCTGGATGCGGCTGCCTGAGTGCCGGATGCATGGATCTCTCGAAGTACAGAACTATGCAGTATGTATCCGTAACTATCAACGAGGATAAATGTCAAGTATCTAATTACAGAGCTAGTCGTGTGTGATTGTATATGTCTGCGTAGACAGCTCTAAGTATGAATGGATCCAACTGAATAGGCCCTGGCCTGCAGGTCTTCTTCTGGCATGCAAAGATGTCTGGCATAGTTGCTGGTGTTCTCCATAGATTCATTGTCATTGTGGCAGAAAAACATACTTGCACTGTGTAGACAGCAGTATAAGGCCTGCTGCGATGCAGTATCTATATTAAGGCATTTAAGGCTGAGGTGTTTCGGAAACATGTTCTGGGAGGAACTCGGCACAGTCTGCTCGTATACGTAACAAACGTATGTATTCCTTCTACTACTGTCTGGTGCTAAGTAGGGAACGGGGGAATGGATCCCTACAGTAGCCCCTATATCATCCCCAATAATCGTCTCCATAATCCTTTCCCCCATTCCCTACCAAGCACCAGACAGACTATGCATATGACGCTGAAAGTCCTGGCCCCGGGCGGGGCAGTCTGCGCCTGAAGTTCTGCCTGCACCTCAGATTCTTGAGATATGGGACAGGGCAAAATACACCGTCTATCTATCCTGTCAATCCTGGTCTATCCTACCTAGGATCTATGATGACCTGTGCATCCGTCGCAACTTCCAGGGGTACGGCTGGAATAGCATCAATCAGTATAAACCTTACGACTGACGAGCCGACCACCGGAACCCTAAAGGCGTAAAGCTCCAGCAAGAATCTTACCGGTACCACTGAGCTGCGTGCATCCCGCACGGAGTCTCGAACTTCGCCCGTGAGAGAGGATCTCGCAGCGGAAGCTAATGCGAGGGAAAGCTTCTTTACCAAGCAGTAATCACAATAATGAAAGACCTGCCGCCATCCAGCCTTCCACCCTTGGGCTGATATTTTCCTGGTGCTCCGAAGACTGTACTCAGACTCTGATCATAGCTGTAAGGAGACCTCCAAATTATAGGCAAAGGAAGACATAGGTTGAAGACAGCTCAACCTCGCACGCAAAATAGCCACAGCCCTGCCGTGGTTAGAAAACACTGTACGCTACTGGAGATAAGAAAACAAGGAAGCTCATGCAACTGACAAGAGGGTTCCATGTAAGACTTATATACATATATATGTATATATGTATGTATAAATATATATATATATATATATATATAAATATAAATATATAAATATATAAATATATAAATATATAAATATATAAATATATAAATATATAAATATATAAATATAATTATAAATAAATAAATAAATATATATATATATATATATATATATATATATATATATATATGATACTTGATAATACCATCCCCGCGATAACGGCATTGATAAGCCAAGCAAGGACGTTCGCCTGCTGCTGTGGCTGTGCAGGTTCAGCCGCTTTGCCTTCGTGAAACACAACAGAGATACCCTTAACTTTCCGGATCCCTGGTTAAGTTTCGGAGACACCACGATTCTTTAGTCTTGCCCGTCGTTTCAAGCAAGTCTTGGCAACAGACAGGATATCCCCATGATGTTTGGAATGCTGACGGGCTAATGCCTTGCCGCAGTGCTGTTCCTAACATGCTTCCATGCTTATCTGCTGCATCCTTTCGCTCCCGATAGACCGATGCAAAGGCCAAGTCAAGGGTTCAATTGCTCCGGGGCAGAGATTTGGATAGCCGGATTCTCCCACTCGTTCGCTTACCAGACGAACTATCACCATACTGACATCAGGGCCCACCACCATTAAGATCACAACGGCTTCAGTACCACCGTAATCTATTGCAGCCGAAATACTCCAAATCTGGCTCTATGTCTCCACGTCTGCATACACATGTCTCTCAAAATCTCTACATATGTGTAAACATGCATATATATATATATATACAAATGCACATATATACATACATACATATACATAATACATATATATATAGTACATATATATGTACATAAACATATGCGTGTACGTAGACAATCGGTATACATGCACATGTGTATCTACTCGTATTTGTATATGTACATATTCCATGTACTTAATGTACATGTACTAAGTGTTTCATTTTCACTAGTTTGGGGCCGGCGGCACTTGAGTAGACCAGCCAAGCGAAGAAGACAGAGAACAGCCATCTCGCATCCTTGGCATCTCTCGTGGAGGGCCAACATCTAGGGCCTTTTGCATTTACTGATGGCGAACTGCACCGTATTACTGTATGCATGCATGAGTCCTGCGTGGGGAGGAAGTGCCACGCCAGCGACTCTGTCCTGGTGACAGGCTAGAAAGGATGTTGACTTCAAGGGCCCGATGGCCTTGCAAGCGGCTTGGATGTGGAAAGAAGCTACCCTGTCAGATGTCCAAGGAAATGTTGGGGATGCTTTCCTGGGAACGGGGCTTGGTCTCCAATCTTCGCCGGTCGAACAGAGTCGTCGTTTACTACTGCTATTCCACCAAGTCCGTCCAGAAGAACCACGCCTCCCCTTGTGCGAACGGTCATTATGATCGGCCGCTCGTTCACACAGCTTATGGTCACATCCAGGCGCCACTTGTCGCGCACCTGCGCGTGTGACCAGTGTAGAGGCGCCAGAGTCGGAAGGCCCTTGGCGAGGAGCAGTAGTAGTAGTAGTAGTAGTCGTCGTAGTAGTAGTAGTAGTAGTAGTAGTAGTAGTCGTAGTAGTAGTAGTAGTAGTAGTAGTAGCAGTAGTAGTAGTGGTGTAGTAGTCGTAGTAGTAGTAGTAGTAGTAGTAGTAGTAGGAGGCATTGGCAGTGGTGCTGGCAGTAGCAGCAGCAGTACTGGTAGCATGAGAAGCAGTAGCAGTAACAGGACTAGCACACTGTCGCGCTCATCCATGTTAGCCTCAATATTGACTATTGCCATCTGACAAACCACCAGGTTGGCCATCATTGCCACGATTGAGGCTACCGTGGCCACGGAAAATTACACAGTTTGTCATCGTCATCTCCAGGATTGAGAGCGGTTATCGCCGTCGCCTTCGTGGTCATTACCGTCATCCTCATGTCAACAACCTTATTAACAAAACCCAGTGGCATCAGCTAGGCGTTCAGAATCACCATCACGAATCCACCCATGCATCAATAAAAAGGCCATCATGGTCTTCATCGTCGACGCCATCTCACAGTCGTCAGCATCACTACCATCACAAGTATCAACGTCAGCTGAGGTGTGATCCACGCGACTCATGACCCCGGAGCTAGCACGACCACTCCTTTGCCAATTCAACAGTGCATGCCAGTGAAGTAAGTCCGCGGCAGTTTGAGCACGTCTGCGCCTGACGGGCAGAGGCAACTACGACTCGAGTTCTACCAGTCTACACCATCCAGACCTGAATAGAGATCTCCAAGAAGCACCCGCAAGCCAGTCTGCAACAATCCGGTTGCGTGCATTTAAATTTGAGCAAATGACTTGGCTTCACTCCGAAAATGGCTAGCTTTCCACTACGATCCTGGTAGGGAGTACACAATGCTTCAAAATGTGGACTTGTGTACTATTCTCCACGCTTTGTGGGTGCCTGGATTTGTGTGGCATAATATGTTGTTGGAACTCTGGTGTTTCGTCTCGCTTTCACTCACAGCGACCGATGCCATCAAGCACATTTTCAGCCTCAGCGACTTCACCTCCAGCCTCTTGGGCACGGTTGAGGCGGGGCTTGGTTTGGCCACCAAGCAGCGAAAGAAGTCAGAAAGCACACTCCCCCAAGAGGTGCCAAAAGATAACCAAAAGATGCTTAAAGAGCTCCAGCCAAGAAAGACAAAATTGAGAAGCAAGCCCATTGGGGCACGGAGCCTCCTGTCCCCGCCCTTGCTTTTTCTGCTCTGCACGCTGCTGCTTATGCCAGGTGCTAGTGCTGCCGAGTTTGACGTGGGCAAGCCATGTCAACAACACCTCAGTTGTGAAGCAATGTCCATCAGGACTTCTACCAGGCCCTTCGGGCCCCCTAATTCGTCTAGTCCCTATGCGCTTGCAGCCATGGCCACTGCTTGGAGTGGGGACAACAGTTCCGCGGAGACCTTCGATTACATGACCATCCATGGCTTCGAAGGGTCTCGCTTGCAATACTTGGCACTTGTAGGCTTACCTGCTTGTAGCCGTGTTACCAACTTTTCTGATGAGGCTGTGGGCATACCCATTGCTTCTTACGACAATCAGAGTAGCTCGTTTGAAACTCTGTTTCTCAGGTTCCTGACACAGAAAGGTCACGAGGGCATTGTTGGGGTGTGGTATCCTATCACGATGCTTTTGCTGACCTGTTTTTGGGTTTGTGGGCTTACCTACAAATCTACGAATGTTTCTTCGAAAGTTTCACAGAGACGCCGCCCCAAGAAACCACCACAAGAGCCGGTTTATTCTGACATCAGGCCTGGCCTGTTGGTCATTTGCCAGGAATGTAGATGGATTGGACTGCGAAAAGGACATCGCCAAAGGAAATCTCGGGTCAGATGCAAAGCTAGGGACCGTGCCTGGCGCTTAGCCAAGCAGCGTCAAAGCTGGAAACTCCGTGGCTTGAATGCATCTAAAGAGCAGGCCAGGAGATGGGCTCATATGCCCAGACGATCTCCAGGCAACTCCTGTAGGCTGGTGCTAAGGGCCAGCGGCACGGAGCATACTGAGATGTCTCCCGCTCCGCACTTTGACAGTCAAGCTGTGCACACGGGCAGGTTGACCCTGAAGCGGCGTAGACCGAGGAGAATAGGTCTCCTCAGAGTGCTGTTTTCAGTGCTACTTCTGGGCTGCTGCAAGCCGCTTGTTCAGGAGACCCCTCTTGTGAAACCCAAGTTCACCGAGGACGAAGTACTGGCTGAGGTGGAAGACCGCCTTTCCCTTGGTTGGGACCCCTTCAAGGCTACTCGTGTAGGAGAGGCCAAGAACCCAGGACCAGCTGGCACCAGAAAAACTACTCGTAAGAGGTTGCAGAGAGAAGTCTTTCGACTTGGCCCAGGCTTCATGCAACAGGTTGTTGATCAGGTGGTTAAGGCCATTGGTCAGCATATGCAAATGGACCTCACGGGTTACGCACAGGCCCCTTGGGACAACAGGCCACCTAAACGTAGGAAGAAGAAAAGTCAAAACGTGGCCCCGGAGGCCCAACACAACACCTGTCAGGTTGAGCCTCAGGGATGGGGGGAAGGTCAGTTGGCTGACGTATCCACCAGTCCGGGGGACAGCAGTTGGCAGGACACTGATGCTTGGAGTGGATGGTGGGACCCAGCGGAGTGGAAAAAGTGGAAGCACCAGCGTCCCTACTCCCAAGCGGCATGGGTTGACTATTCCAGTCAGAACAACTGGGATTACTCGCAATGGCCCTCGTTGCATGAAGGATCACACGTTGCCAACAAGCCTGACAAGGGAACTCGGTTTGCTGAACGCTTGAATCCAGGAGAATGGACGGCAAAAGCTGTGCTCACAACCCCCAATCAGATCCAGAAGGCCTTAGAAAAAGGTGAGGAAATCCCAGGAAACATCGTCATTAGCCGTGATGCTGAAACGTATAGCCTCATGCGTAACATTTTCGATGCTTTTGACGTTGACAAACCCATGACTGTGGCGCAAGTTGACAAGCAGGACTCAACTGGCCCCTCACTTGCGGTATGGTTTTACGGTAGCTCTGCTGCTGACGTGAAGCCTAAAAGAGTGAAACTGAGAATCTTCCAATTGTCAGACTTCGAAGGTCCCGTGCCTAAGCCTCCGGTCGCGGTGAACCTACCTGATAAGCCGAAGATCCCCATGGTCACACTCAGGCTGCTGGCCCCAGGACACTACAGGCAGTACTTCCTTCCACCAGATGCTCAGGACACGCCGATGACCTTAATAGCTGCGTGGGCCCAGCTTCTAGGTGTTCCGGTGACGAGCCTTAGTGGAGGGAAGTGGGAAACCGTGACTGTTGGACAACACTCCACCATAATCGGACATATACGTGTCCCACAGACACTTGCACAGAGAGCCCAGTCCTTCAGTGGTCACAGGGCTCTATTCTGTGCTGTCTTAAGCAAGCCGAACCAGACTGAAAAGGTCGCTTGGATCAAGAATGATGATCAGAAATCCGTCGAAGATTATATGAGAGCCGCTCAGGCTGCTGCTAAGGATCAGAAAAAGCCTCTGGTAACGAGACAGGGCGGCAGACACGATCTTGGAATCCTAGGAGGAAGCATTGATGAAGGGAACAGAGTGGGCCATTTTGTTCTTCATGATGCTCCCCGTAGCTGGGATCAACACGATGTGTTGCAGTTCCTCAACCAGGCTGAGTGGAGACAGACTGAGGTTCTCTCCCGCAAGCGCTCAGCTAACAAAGCCTCCCCTCCGGTGTGGGTTTTCAAGGCCCTCAAACCTGAAGCCTTTGTTTCCCAGGACAGCTGGACGTATGCGGATGACATTGAGGATGTTTTTCTTACTGTCACCAAAGAAGCGGGACCCAAGCGTAAGCAGGCCCAAGTTCAAACTACAAGGCTCCAGGCCCCCAAGAAGAAGTGGGTGGACAGAGACTGCCAAGACAAGCCTCGTCATGTTGTTAACCCTACCCAGATGGATGACAGCAGTGACGAAGAGGTGCAAGTGGTCGCATCCACTCCGGCCCCTAAAGCGAAACCTGCTAGGTCCCGTAGCAGGTCTCGTGAGAGGGGAAAGAAGAGCAACATTGCTGTGGAAGAACATCCTGATGAGCTTCTCCTTAAGCAATTGGAAGGGCCCTGGACCATTGTAGACCAGGGAGGCACAGGAGACTGCGCTTACAGAAGTGCTGCTGCGGCCATAGGCATTTCTCAAAACAAGTCTTTTAGGGAAGACACCCTGATCAACGAAGCTAGCAAACTCAGACTGTTGGTTGCCGCTCATCTAACGTCACACAAGAAAGAGTATGCTGACCGTTGGGTTCCTGATCCTGACGACACTGAGGGTTGGGCCAACAACACTCCGCCTGAGGACTTCGAAACGTACCTTCGGCTGATAGCCAAAAGAGAAACGTGGGCTGATGACTATCAGATCATGGCTCTTGCGTCCCGTGTAGGCATACCGATCGTGGTGTGGACTTGGAGTGCCAGGGAAAGATCCTGGTGCAGAGTCGTTCATGCTCCGTGGTTCCGTAACGGCGTCGCACAGGGCGCTTGTAAACGAAAACCGATCTGCATGATCCTTCGTGACAGGCACTACCGTATCTTGAAAAGTACTGAGACTGGGGTTGAAATTCCTCAGGAGTGGCTCAGGGAAACACCGGAGTCAAAACCCGGCACGTTGCGAGGTGCTGGCAGTGATGACTTTCAGCGGCAAAGCAACGGGCATGATGCTGAACCTGAGGACTCTTTGTCGCTGCCAGACTCAGCGCCGTGTGGACTTAGCTTTGCTACAGCCACTCCAAGCCCGGGCCGAACAAGGTCTGCCTCTGCCAGGAGTGGCCTTGAGGCTGTGGAGGAAGGCCCGCCGCCTCGCCCTACTGAGGACCCTCCCAATCGCAAACGCATCAAGCTGATAGGTAAACAGATGAACCCCATGTTACGCTTTAGCAGCTGTAGTGCCTCCTGCTGCGCTGCTGGCCCTAGTGCTGTGCCCCACTCTATGAGAAATGGACTCCCCGAAAACTCAGCTCTTGCTAGAAGTGTTGGCGGTCTTAGTCTGGACTCAAGAACCCCTTGCAGAGGTGCTCTTTCGGTCCCTGAAGCCACCCCTGCCCGCGCCGCCTGTCCTAAGGGAGAGGCTGGAGGTGCCAAGCCTCCCCGTCCGCCTGTCCCTCTGTTCAGGACACTCGAAGACGCTACTGCCTCGGAACTAGGACTCGAGACCCGGTGTGTTGAAGACAATAGCAGTAAAGCCCCGGTTGCTTTTGACCCCAAAAGGATCCCACCCGACTTTGTTGGAAAACGAACGGTTCCCAAAGGGTTCAATGAGAAAAAGTACCAGGCTCCTAAACGCTCCAAGGTCAAAGGCCAAAGCTTGGCTCACAGGGTCTACAATTGGAGGTGTCCCATGTGCACTGAAGAGTACAAGGGTGTTTGGAGTAAGATCTGTCACCCTAGAAGGGCGCACTGGAAGAGAGCTCACTCTGAAGTTCCTTACGAGGTGTTCTTGATTAAACCCAGGAACGCTCCGGTTGTGGCGGTTTCCACTGACTTGCCGAGGGACCAGAGGGCTTTTCAATGTCCGTGTTGTGAAGCTGGGTTGCCTTCGCTTAGTACTTCGGAGATGACTAAGGCTGTGTCGGCTCATCGTAGAGATAAGCATCCTGACTTGGACACCAAAACATGGATGGGTCTTTTGGCCAAACAGAGGTTTAAAGGTGCTCCTAGAGGGGACAAACTCAAAAAGGCCGCTACCAAGCGACACGAAAAAGAGCGCAAACACAAGTTCAAGACGCATAGACCCATTGAGTTGGATATCTCTCAGGAAAATCTTGGAGCCGCGAAAAATGGTACTCCTAGGCAATGGTGGTGTGCTGACTGCCTCCACATCATCGCTGGATACAATTCTAGGCCTAAGAACTCCACCTGTGCGCAAAACAGAAAGAGCCAGCGTGCGCCTCATGCTGTGGCGTATGCTTGGAAAACCCTGCAGAAACGAAAAAACATCGAACCGCTGCGAAAGGCCCTAGGTCCTTGGGTCCTTAAGCAGTTGGGACTCACTCCCAGTCCCCCAGCGCTGACCAGTTCGAGGTGGCAGAGAGATCTTACGGAAGATGGTGACGTCGAAGCCCAACCTGGGCCGTGTGCTTCTAGTAGGGTGGCCTCCGGTCCCCGGTCTCTTTGGACCTTCAACGTCGGAGGCGCTAAAGGTGCGTGGGATATGCTTTCCCTGCTAAGTGAGGACAAACCACAGATCCTTATGCTTCAGGAAACTGCTTTCCCCGCCCAAGAAGCCCAGGCGTTCATTGCTGAGGCGGGAAAGCGAGGATACCATGGCTTCTTCTCAGGAGCTCAAACCTCCTCCACCCGCCCCCATGGAGGCGCGATGACGCTCGTTCGCAAGTCACTGAAGGTCCAGCCGGCTTGGTCCTTCAACTGCAGGGGTGGAGCAGCCCAAGCAGTCTATGCGGGTGGTCACTTCTTCTGCAGTGCCTATCTGGCACCGGTTGCGGAAGCTCATGAGGTCATCCAAGAGATAGCTGCTACGATCTTTTCTCTCCCTTCGGGGGTGCGTTGGTGTTTAGGAGGTGACTTCAACCTTCTGTCTTCCCACAATGAACTCCTCGAAGCGCTTTCCGGACTTGGGGCTAAACTCTCCTCACCTAAATGCCCGACCAGATGGACGGGTAGGCGGTGTATAGACTACTTCTTTGGCACCCTGCCTTTGACTGAAGCCTCTGTCCTGGAGTACAAGCTTTCGGATCATAAAGTTGTTGCGGTTGACATTGATTGCGGCCTTCATAAGAGTGAACACTTTGTGCAATCCCCCGCCCCCGTGTTGCCTGAACCACCAACGGAGCTCAGGGACAAGTTTTTGGAGGCGGTGAAACAGGAGTGGGCCGAGTGCCCCAAAGACTTCATTGCCTTCGAGGACCTTGACGATCGATGGCAAGGACTCAATGCGGCATTGTTTCAGGCTTTAGCCAAGGCGCATGCCAGAATCGGTACCCCGCAAGACAAGCTTCCAAGCCCAAGCCTGCTCAGGGCGGGTAAGCCTTGTGTGGTTCGTGTCGTTCGCAGGGAACAATGCCACACTCAGTCTGCTGGTAGCGCTACCTCCTTCCTGCAGAGAACTCTCATGCGTCACCTTGGTAGGATGTTTGAGTTTAGGGCCAGACGTTGTGCTGATGAACTCTCTGAGGGGTCTAGAAGAGATGTTGAGTGCCTTGAGGCCAAAATCCACAGGTCCCCCCACTACGATCCTTCCCTGAGCCTCACTGAGAACATTTTGAAAACTGCTCATGAGCTTGATGCGTGTAGGACCCTTGAGAACAAACGTAAGCTTGGAGCTTGGAGGACCAAGATGATGAGCGACCAGCATGCTTACAAATGGCTTCGTAAACAAACGGTGACTCTGACACATGCTGTTAAGATCTCTGAAGGCGATAGCATTGCTCAGTCTCCCCAGGAAGCTTTAGGCAAACTTAGAGAGTACTGGAAACAAGTTTGGCACCGGCCGCAGCTGAACGTTGAGGCAGCCTGGCAACAGGTTGACAGCAAGCTTCCGCGTAATCCGCAGGTCCTATCGTTGGCGCCCCTTTCACAGGACGACTTGAGGAAGGCAGCGGCTTCTTGCAGAGCCACTGCGGCAGGCCTAGACGGTTGGAGGCCAGAGGAAGTTCTCTGCTTTTGTGATGAAATGTTCCTAGAACTGGTCGAGTTTTACCATACCTGTGAAGCGAGGGGACAAGTCCCCAGGGCATGGAAGGCTATGCGACAAATCCATCTTAGCAAGGGCAAGAATCCTGGCAAGGACGGAGCTTCCTTGACTTCTGATCTGCGTCCTGTTTCCATTTCTAGTGTGTTCTGGAGACTCTACACGAAAGCCAGATTCCAACGACCGGAGGCACAGGCTTGGATCAAACGGTCCCTCCCTGCTAACGTGTATGGGGGCGTGCCGGGCAAAGGAGTGCAGGACGCGGCGGCTCAACTCCTCAAAGCGGCGCACCAAAGCTGCTACATAGCCTCTTTAGACCTTGAAAAGGCGTTCGATCGAACGAGCCCTGAACTGGCGGTTCGTGTGATGAAGAGGCTGGGCATGTGTGGCAAACTCGCGGCCTTACTGCTCAACATGTGGGAAGGGCAGGAGCGTCATCTGCAGCTCTTAGGCGAAACATTACCTGGGGGAGTGTTGGTCAAGAGCTCACTCCCCCAAGGTGACTCGTGGTCGATGTTAGCAATGGCGTCGGTTTTGTTACCAGCTATCCAAGACATCACTGATCGTTTCCCGGGCGCTTGCCAGGTCAACTTTGCGGATGACCGTACATTCGCTAGTCAATCGCCTTCAGAACTCCGTCAGATCATGCACTGCTGGGGGTTTTGGGCCCAAACACTTGGACTCCGAGAGAACACGGAAAAGGCCCAAATCTTTCATGCCACGGCGCGAGGGCGTAGAAGATTGATCTCCGTGGGCTTTGACCCTGATACGGTTCGCGGTTCCATTAGGGTTCTTGGATACACTTTTTCCCCTGCGCATGGGAGGAGGATTGACAAACACGAGTCCACACGCTTGCTGGAGTCCAAGGTCCGAGCATCCAGGTGCTCATGTCTCCCAGGTACGTTGAAGCGAAGAGTTACCTTGGCCCAGCGCGCGGTTGTGCCTAAGGCGAGCTGGGGATGGCTCTTCCGTCGTCCTGCACAGGCAGATGTGAAGGAACTTGAGGCGGTCTTTCGCAGGATCCACAAAACACAGAAACTAGCAAGCCCCCACTTGTTCAGAGTTGTCCGAGGCCATCGCTGGGATCTCAGATTCATGGCACTGAATGAGCTGGTCACGGTGCTGCACAGGTGCATCACGCGTACGGGCCTTAGCTTGCAAAACTACAGATCTGCCAAGTCTGGATGGACTGGGGCACTCAGAAAAGGACTGCTTGAAATAGGGTGGCTTGAACGGGCCCCCTGGAAGTGGGAACACGCTGATATGGGAGTGACCCTTGCTCTCAATAGACGTTTTGTTGAATGGCAGTCATGTCTGAAAACAGTTCAACATCAATTGCGAGAGTCATGGAGGCGCTCTTGCTTTTTGAAATGGCAGCAGCAGCCTAGAATTGACAGTCGCCTCTGTGCGGGCATTCCTTACTCCGAAAGTCGGCTTCGTGTGCTTCGTTTCGCGCATATGACGTCGCACCAGATCGCTGTGACCACCGGGGCCTCGGTCTCGCCGGCGAAATTCAATGTGCTCACATCTAGCACCCAGCAGGGATGCCCGTGGTGTGGCTCTTTGGAAGCGGATTGGAATCACGTGACTTGGGGTTGCTCTCATGCCCCTAGACCCCAGCAGTTGTCTCTCGAGTCCTGCTTTGATGCTCTTCAGTCTAGGCTTGGTTGGCCCTCGGGTGTTAAGGCACGGAGTGGCATTGATACTCAGATTCTTGAGTGGTTGGCTCAGGTCCGTCAGCGTTGCTTGGACTGTAGGTGGAAGTAGCTGGCCTTGCTGCCAGTGAATCGTTGAGCCGAGGCTCAGCGAACTGAGGGGTGACGTCACACCTTGAAATGAGCCGTCACTCGGTGACGTCTTGCAGTCCTCAGGTCTGTGAGGCCTTCGGCTTCTGCTGTGAAGTGTGCTCGCAGGCTGTGTTGATGCCTATCCCTGTGGGTGGCTGGCAATGGGCGGTGTCCTGCCGTGCTAAGGTCAGCAAGCATTCGTGCTTCAGCTAAGGAATCCTTTGGTGACTCCTGGTCTTCGTGGACCCCTTCGGTGAGTTTGTGGCGGTGCTTTGGCACTGCCGCTCCTGGTCGACTCCGTTCACTTCGATTGGTGTCTGCCAGTGTCTACAGATCTCTCAAGCACATTTTCAGGATCCTATTCACACTCCATGCATGTAACAGCAGGTTGGTGTCTGGCACGCACCCCAAACCCTAAACCCTTTTGCACAGACTTGTATATGCCCGCCTGGATGTCAGATGTCAGAGCCGCTGCACCAAACCCCAAACCCTAAACCGATTGTACTACCCCGGCCTCCCATGACGAAGCCGGCGGTGCTCAGAGCCAGGGAGCCCCGAGTCAGGCGCCCCAGGACCTGCACTGCGCTGCGGAGGTCTTAAGAGGCTAAAAGGTTCGGTGACAGAACCAGGTCTGTTCAGCTCTCTCTCTCTCTCTCTCTCTCTCTCTCTCTCTCTATCTCTCTCTATCTATATAACAAAAATAATATATTATATACTTATACACACATTTTAATATAATAGTGATATATAATACATCACCATATATATATATATATATATATATATATATATAACATACATACACATTTATCCCGGCCCAACTATCTGTCAGTCGTTGAGGGAGCTTGGGGTGAAAAAGCCTTGGGTTTGATGCTTCCGGCTGGGACGTTCTGAAAGGCGTCTCCCTTGATTGCGCTTTAAAGAGTTTGTCCAGGCTGCTCGAAGGTGCCTCGAAGGAATCAGGATTTCATCGGCTTCAAAGGGTCCAAACACAAAAGTCGAGATTCTCCTGAACCCTAGCCCCTGTGGCCAGGCAAGCATTGGCTGAAGCCTTTTCCATCTCGCAGGTCTGAATCATCTGGGCCTGGCTGGACATGGCATCCACTTACTCTGGTTTCTCATGTCATTGTCGATGCTTTGCTCGGGCGGACTACAACTCCACCCAGGGTGTGAAAACGATAGCCCATCGAATGTGGCCTCAATCTGGGATCACGAGAAGATCACACGACCTCTTTCCGTCTGATTCTGGTAGATTAGGAGGCCAAGTGTCTGTAAGATCTCTGGGCAAAGCCACTGAACGAAATAATTACCAGCGTAGTCTAGGCCTGCGGGAAACTTCAAGCGATTGGGGTTGTGGGTTTAGGCCAACCCTGGCACACGGCGACAATCCCCCACTCGTACATCCTTTACGGTTGAAAGGACTGGTGTTCTTACAGAATCCAACACGGAAGCTGTGATTATAAACCTCTAAAATCACTTAGACACTCTCAGAGACACAGAGTCAAAGCCCCACCTGCCAGAGGTAGAAGAACCTGAGAGGACACCACAACAGCAGCTCAAGGGCCAGGCATAGCGTGCTAATGATTGCCATGCCGGAAGGAGATGCTATCACAAGATCTACGGAATCTATGGGATCCGGCAATCTGATGGTGAAGCAGGAAATGGCATGATACGAGTACCGTCAAAACCCTGAGATTCCTGAACTGCTGAAGCAGCACATCTTGCTGCAGGGCTGCTCCGCAAGATCGTAGGGTCGTGCTCGGTCGGCCACACGCCGGACAGCAAAGCGTTTCGTGCTGTGATCCTCAAGCACTTATTTCAACATCTGATAGCCCGAAAACAGGGGCCGCTTGAAAGTCTTAGGGGATTTTGATGCAGGGGCCCCGCACCCGAGCAGCTGAGCTTGATCAGTTGTCGCATCCCACAATGAAGCCAGGAGCTGCTGGACAACAAGCCCCGCCCTACCCTTGCCAGCTTTCCAGGTCCTGGAGCTGCCGCAACCAGCCTGGGATGCTCGGTCTGTCTGTCTGCTGAATACTACAACTTCCGGCACCTCAAAGGAGCATGGCATCCAACTTGAGTCGCCAGGCTACATTTTGCCACCAAGAAAGGACCCATTACCTCCACCAAACCTGAAAGGCTAGCCAGGGAACCACAGAAAGCAGTGAAGCGTAGCCAACGGTTTTCGGAGGCCTGTCAAGCACTGCGATGTGGCGACTGTCGCAGAATTCCACGGAGATCCTACGATTGCGAAATCCCTTTTGTCGCCTTGGGGCAGAACAGCCGAGGAGGACGACTGCGGGACAGATACTGACGTTGTTCGGGTATTATAATGAACATCACATTTACTACGACAAGTTCATCTGCCGTTACAAGTTCAAACAAAAAAGCAAAAAGCAACAGCACCTACGGACCTACTGCAGTCGTGTTGGCAGCAAGAAACTTGATGAACCATCTTGGATCTCCAAACAATATGGCAGCTGCAACGGCGAGAAGTACGATTTTCTCGTGGACAGCCATCGATCCGCGGCCAGTCCGCAACAAGGAACTCACTTATCCACCGAGGTAGTTGTCTTTACGCATACATGGAGCCTAGTCTTCTGCATGTTGCTCCTCCAATCTGGGAACATGCAAAGATAGGCCTCTCGTACCTCGTGTCTGAACGGTCTTCGTCTGTGTCCATGAATCACCAGGTGTTGCGGCGCATGCGACCCCAACCCCTCCAAGGAGCAGATCAGTGCTTGTGGTTGGGTTCTTCAGGCGATGCAAAGCCCTCGTGTCTTGCAGATCTTGGTCTTGCGATCATACTTCTACTCGTAAACTTGTGCCGCCGTCTGGCAAACTCGGACATGCGAATCATGAACAGGGCTAAAACCCCGCAATTGCCCGCGAACATGTGCCTGTTTACATATGTACATACTTTTACATATGTATCTACATATATATATATATATATATATATTTACAATTTATACACACGCCTGTTACAAGGCATTGCAAACATGATCTAACTGCTACAGTAGTGGTAAAACATGAAACAGTGATCAGAAAATATATGAAAGCAAACCGACACAACTTAGTAAGCTTGGAAGAAAGCCAGCAGAACATGGCAAGTTATGGTGCAGCTTCCTGCCTGGCACTTGGCGATCGTGAACATCCTTGCACCAGAGATTCCAGGGGACAGCATGAGACGGACCCTGCCCGTTCCGAAGGCATGAGAGAGAGTGAGTGAGTGAGTGAGCGAGCGAGCGAGCGAAAGAGAGAGAGAGAGAGAGAGAGAGCGAGGGAGGAGAGGAGAGGAGAGGAGAGGAGAGGAGAGGAGAGAGGCGGAGAGGTAGGTGCAGAGGTAGGTGCCCCTCTCATGAAAGCACCTGCTACTCGCAGGGCCGCTTGTTTGCTGGATTGCAAGCTACGGCCCGATCCGGCGTCCTTGTCAACTCCATACGCTGACAAACAGCTGTCCACATGTCCTGGAGCTGAAGCAATTAGACAAGTTAGGCTACTCAGGGCATGGTTGCTGAGATGCAAGAGCGGTCAAGAGTGTGTGCAGGCTATGGACCACGTCACATGCTCAGCACAAAGTTGCATGGTCTTGCAGTATCGAGCTGACTGAAACTCAATGCCCTGTGCTTAGTAGCGAGATCTAGCGCATTCCCGTAGATCCTGAAAATCCGGAATAAAGAAACCCTACAGTATAGCGCCACGTGCCCCACCAGACTCTGTGAAACCCCAACAAAAAACACACCATAAACCCATCAAAAGGAAGCCACGCTCATGCAAGAAGAAACGACCACAGAATCTTCGCGAGAACCCGTCGGGGCCTCGGCTTCGGCCATAGCCTTGGTCATGGTGAAGACGGCGGCCTCGAGGCTCGGCGGGTGAAGAGCTCTGTCGTGTCTCGATCAAGGGGTTTTATGAGGGTTTCCGGTTGCGGTTGGAGACGCAAGATCTCGGGCTTCGGTTCCTTGATAGGTGTTGGTTGCTTTAACCTACAAGAGACGACGAGCCCACGGTGACAAAAGACGCACGACAAAACATCTCTTGCCGCAGCTGCCGTCCCTGAATTGCCATGAGTTCACCCCGGCCACGTGCCCAACCCGCTTGATGCCTTCGCCTGATCGTGGAGGAGCATGCGGCTGTCGTAGATTCTCTCCTTGATGCGTTGTCGGCCCAACTCGAAAGAGTTCAAGAACAGCTACGAATCATCAGCGTCAATCTAAGGCATCTTACTGGCACATCCAACATGATATCCGGTTGGGCGACAGGCAAGGGCTGGGGGCAAGCAGCTTCAGTGCCTTCAGTCTCAATGCTTAGACGAAGGTGCGAACCACAATATTTATCAACGGGACCAATCATAGCAATGCAGTGTGTGTGTGTGTGTGAGTGAGTGAGTGAGTGAGTGAGTGTGTGTGTGTGTTTGTGGTTGACAACGGTGCTCACAATTTTGATTCGGAAAACAACAATCACAATCAGCAAATTGCAGCTTGCAAGTAGTCACACAACATCATAAGCCGCCGAACCGGCAGGTTCTCCTCCTCGGAGCGCGGATCCTGGTCGTCTTCCTCCTGGTAGACAGCTAGCAACCGTTGGCACGAAAAGTCCGTTTAACGGCCCCAGTGGATACCATAGTGAGGGTGTCATTATCGCACAAGAAGAGCGATTGCGAAAGTAATGGCTTTAGAATCCTTTAACGCTCATGGTGTAGACAAATGCAAAGGTGTGTCTCCGGAAGTGCCGGACCTGCGAGGCAACACTCTCAAACCTGGCCGGCCAGAAACCAAGCCTCAGTCAGACTGCACACGCGACGACCACTACATGCCTTGAACAAAGTTTCGCATTGAAGTGCATTACCCGTCGCACCTGACACCGGCTTGTGGGGAAGTCTATGGAAACAGGCCTTGTAAAGGTGTCCCTTACTATGAACGGCATCGTCATCGCTCATCCTTCCGATCTAGCTGAATCTAGCTACACAGACCTAACGGCAAACAAACATTTTGCTTTAGACACGAAGGCAACCTCCAGAGACGCTGACCACATAAGCAGACACACCGTATAGAAGAGAATGCCCTACTACAGCATGCTTGATTCGCAGCTCCTCCTCGTCATCTTCCATCCATCGATCGCACTGCACAGAGAAGCTATCTCTTTCCGCGTCTTCCTCAACTTCACTCCGAGCGGATGGGTTGTCTGGGCTCTCGCGCCGAACGGAAGCAACTCTTCCGGCTTTCTGTATGACATGTTCCGCAGGTGGTTGTACAAACAAGTAGCTAAGCATAAACAGTAAAATCAGACACGAGCATGCACCTATCGTAAAATTGTATGTAGGAATGATGACTGTGTTCGACATCATTGACTTGACTGGAAGCCTGCATGTCTAGCAGCACTAGCAGCATTAGCAGTAGTAGCATATGTACCAGCACTGGCAGTTGCAGTAGTGGTCGTAGTAGGAGTAGTAGTAGTAGTAGTAGTAGTAGTAGTAGTAGCAGTAGCAGTAGCAGTAGTAGTAGTAGTAGTAGTAGTAGTAGCAGTAGTAGTAGTAGTAGTAGCAGTAGCAGTAGCAGTAGCAGTAGCAGTAGCAGTAGCAGTAGCAGTAGCAGTAGCAGCAGCAGTGGCACCAACACAGTAACAGCAACATCAACGGCAGAACCATGCACATACATGCACGCATATGTAAAGCAAACATAGATACCCTCATGTGCCAATGTGTGTGTAGGGCTTATGTATGTACGTATGTACATATGTATGTATGTAATGTATGTATAGAAGCTTGCAGTTTCAGCTCATCTACTTACCTAACTGCCTACCTATCCCTTTACAACTCAATGAGTGACTCAAACACTGAAACAACGAATCAATGCGTGAATGAGTGACAGCCACAAAGGGCGAAAAGAGAACGTAAAGTAGCAGTCCAAGCCGCACTCATGCCACAGAAATGCGCAAACCCGTGGCCCGAATGAAACCTCGTTACTGCGTCCCCGAGCCTCTACCTTTATGACTTTATGCAGCGCTCCAGCTGCGTTCACCAACACAAGGCCGAGATACGATGAGAAATCGTAGCCGGCGCGGGGAAGACACAGATGGCAACTGCAGCAATGAGAGGACCGAAAGAGGCGAGAACTTTACATGGACTCGGGGCGATTAGGGTTGTAGCCATTACGGTTTCGGCGTTTTACGCATTCGGGCTTGAGGTACAGTATCCAGCCCTGCGCACACAGAATGAGCAACTACGATGGTCGACTCTTTTGCGACCACTGCGAAAGTTCAACTACGGCATTGAAACTCACGGCACCTGCGCGAGCTGATCAGGCAACAGCTCGAAAGGGCGATGGCAAAAACAGTTTCACATGACATCCAGGTTGCCAGGCTGAAGAGTCCCTGTACGGGCCCTCCGAAAACAAGCTGACCCCAAAAGAGATTCCGTTGTCGCACTGCCTTTGTCAACATCCGTGCTGCTTCCGCTGTCTCGCGGTAAGCACGGGCCTTTGGCTCGGCAGTAGGCAATGCCGGGCTCCTACTATAGGGCCTTACTAACTAGAATAGGGCTTTGGGCTCCTTTACAATAATTACAATTAATGAGGAGCCCTAAGCACTGATATTGGTAATTATTTATAGGCTTCTATAGTGCTGGTTCTTTCGTCTTCTCCCTCTATCTCCGCTGGCTCGAAGAGGCTGCTACGCACAATCACGCGCACGACAGCTTCTGATTGCCTCCATGCGTTTCGACTTGCCTGCGTCTCCAGCATGTGGCTGTCTGTAGATATGGAGTCCTCTAATACTAATAAGACAGCTTAGTGCGTCGTGCCGGTCATCAGTGCGGGAAAGAGACCCATGCACGAAAAGCTCTGCGAAGCAGTCGAGGATGGTTAAAACGGTCCTTGGCTGGAAAACTGCTGAAGACAAGCACGGTAAAGTAGCAGGAGTGGGTAAGGAATGCAATGCATGCAGTTCTTACCCCGTCCCAAGGCCAACAGCAACCAAATTAGATGCCAGTCAAAGGGCCATCGTCCTCGTCCGAAGAGCTTCCAAAGCTGGCAGGGCGATGCTTTTGGGTGTGGAAGGGGTTCCCGGAGGCAATTTGCATGGGGCAGCAACCGGATTCCTGTGGCTCGTACACCAAAGCGTACCTCGTTCGGCCTTGTCCCGATGCTTGTCCTTCGGAATGCTCAAGAAGAGATGCGCTTCTTTGGATTTTTCTACTGGCGCGCGGGGCAAACTTATAATACGTCTTGCAAAATCAATCGAAAGATCTTCAACATCTGGCAAGCTCCTGGCAAACGATCTCGGCTTGAAGATACGCGCGTTGGAGGCTGAGCTGAGTCCTTGAGTGCACAGATCAGAGCTCACGCATTTCCGGATTTCCGAAGATTCCGTGCCGAGCCGCTGGAGTTTTGTCCGCTCAGCGTCTTGCTCGGCGTGCCTCTGCTTCATCGCATATATGATCTTTGTACTGTACTTATTCTTTCAGCCGCAGTTACTGGCAATCTTGCCACTGCAGGTTCACAGTATGATACGATGCACAACTGTCAAGCTGGTGCCAAAAGACTCGTTACGTCTCCATTTCGATTTGATTGCAGCATGTTGCAGTGAACTGCAGAGCATAGAGAAAACCACACATGTGCACGTGTACAGAAACAATAATTTACAGATATCTACATGTATATACACAGCGGTTTTGCCTAATCACTTGTTGATATAATCTTTTACATTTTACACACTATATATACACGTGTATCTACATATCTATGCATATATATATACATATGTATACCTACCTCTCACTCTACGTATGTATGTGCATATATTCGTATGGATACATGTCACCTTTCTTACTTGCATTGGACTCCCTTGGTTGCACTGATGATGATGCTGTTGTTTGCGCATGTGTGTGAGCTCGAATGCAAGTGTAAAGGGTGGCTGGGTGGCTGAGTCGATGGAGATATAAAAACATCTATAAAATTTATAACTCCATCTCGCATACTTACACCCATATGCATACACGCTTTGCATTACATTACATTGCATTGTATTACGCTACATTACATTACAGACATGCACACACCTGCGTACACACATACTTACGTACATACATGTGTCTACGCATAAATGCATGCAATGCATGCATGCATACATACAGGAAGCTGTGCACAATAACTACATGTGCATACAATTGCATACATAAGCCTGCATAGACACATACGTACACGTACTGGCATTTGCTAAGTCGTCTAAGTCAACGACACATTGTTCCGGTGAATAAGGCATTTTCATCAGCAGAACCACCACACAAATCATGAATGCTCACAACACAGCGCGACTAGCAGCAAGAGTGCTCTGGGAGGTGTCCAGGCCAAGCGGCACGGCATCCAAACTCAAGCGCAGCTGCGTAATGCCTCAGCCAGAGCTGAAGACAAGGCAAGGGCTGCGGCATGTTGTGTGAGCCCGAACTCAGACTCTGAAACCGACATGCTTTCGTAGCGGCGCCAGAGTACTCCACTCGAAGCTGGATCTACAAGATTCTACAAGCACCTGCTGCATGCCGCGTCACTCTCCGTAGCAGTGTGGCGCTGCTGCACAAGCTGTTCGCGCAAGCGCGCTATCTGCGTGTGCAGCTCCCTCCTGTTTGGTGCCAAGCTTACCAAGAAGTGAGCTGTTTTAAAAGATGCGGGAATCCTCGCTATACTTTCGGAGTGTCGCGCACAACCGCTCATGCAGCATCCGGTAGCTGGTGTCCAGCCAAGCAGTCCTCTCGTTCGCCCAGCCTGCTGGGCAAACATTGCCTGACCAAGCTGTCACCCGAATTCAACCGAGCGGGTTAATTAAAGTGTATGCAAAGCTTAAACCCTGACCCTCCTTATCCTTGTCCAAACCTTGGCCACTGCGAGCGCCCGGGACACACACACACACGTACATGCACCTATCCCTACCTGAGTACGTACATATGTACATGTATACTGGCCATCCATTCATACATGCATGCGACCACACCATGCAACATCATGTGCCTTCACACAAATCCACACGTCCGATGCCAACCGAGCACAGCAGGACGAACAGGCGGAGAGACCGACATGCTTAACATTTAGCTGGACTGCAAAATTTATGCAGCTTGTCCGTTGGATCGCGTGCTTGCGAGAGAGACGCAAGGATCTAAGAGCTCTATTCGACTGTCGTCCGCTCCTGGGGCGGATTGATGGTGTCATTACTACTCTTACTTTACTGTGTCTATTACACAAGATAAAGATTTTCTGTTTCCTGCACGGAGAGGCTCCTGCCTTGTTTGGTTTAACCTCCCAGCACCGACTTCACAATTCTCCAACTTGGGGAGAAGCTTCCGAAACCACATCCTGAGCCTCACATCTTCAATCCAAAAACCTTTATGTGCAAGCCTGGAACTCGAGACGCACGGGAGGGCGCGACCTTCCAGCACTTGCAACTTTGAAGATCGGGTTCGCAATGTAGCATTCGCGGAGTTTGCAGGAAAGCCGAGTGCGCGCCAAACCCATGCAGTTCATAGAATTCTGTACATCCCTGCGCTGCTCCAGCTGCAAAGCCTGCGGTCTATCGCTGCCTTCATCGCACCCAGGCCGGCCACGGGAAGAGACGGACTGAGGGCCTCGTGGTGAAGCCGCATAACATAGCAGGGGCTGTTAAGGGAGGTGAGAATATTTGTTGTACATTAGTAAGGAAGGGCATGAGTGGTGGACAAAGGTTGAGGGACATATTGCACTATGAATCCTTTCAATATACTAGGGAACCTAAGGAATACTAGCACCAATGAATGAATGAGACCCTTAGATTAATTTATGCCTTTCAGCCTTTCTCGTTTTCTTGCTGTGCCAAAAGAACTTTTAACCAGCTCCATCGCACACCGGCTAGAATTTTGAACAAAGAGCAGATGCCATGGGCAATTTTCCAAAAAGGGCTCTCTCATCATAGACCCCCCCGGAGCCTGTTCATTCATTTTCAACTAGCTTTGCGTGCTTGCATTCAAGGCTTGCGAGTCGTCTTGTTCCCTGGTGAAAGCCTGGCGGGCAAACGAAGCCGCAATACCGTCGTGCCGACCCCATCTCAACGGACCCTTATAACCCAAAGTGAGGATTCTTGAAGCACCACCCAAAAAGCCTGAGCCAAAAACCCTTTGAAACCCTTGAACCATCAACGTCCCGAACGGAAACTCGCTCACTTGGACCCCTACATCCTAAACCCGATACCGAGATCCTTATCGGTACTCTAAAAATATCACTAACTTATAGCCTTATAGTAAACCCTACTGGAAGCCTTAACCCTCAACTCGATTTTTGGAAAAGTCATACGGCAAGAGCCTCCCAGGAGGCACCCAGCAAGCGCCTTCCACCCTCCTTACGAGGCAACGAGCGAAGGCGGTCTTGCTGGTTTGAAGGGATGTGGGTCACGAAAAGGCTTCTGCAAGAGAATCTGCTGAGTTTACTGTAGTTACGGGGTGCAGTGCCATAGCTTGGGCTGTTTGGTACTAGGGTCTTGGCTCGGAGGCTTTGGGGTTTCGTGACGGCTTCACGGTCTTGCTGATTGTTGTCGGTATGGGCTTAGTAGCAGCTCAGCACTGACCTGCGCTGGCAGGGGAATTGCACAAGCAGTGGCAAGAGGAAGTTGCAAGCAAACAGCAGCCGAAAGCAGCCAAGCAAGTAGCAGCAATCTGCAAGCTCAAGAACGCTCTCACTCAGCTTGGGCTGCATCGGGACAGTGCCAACCGTCATTCGCAAACATGCTCGACTCAAAACACGCCATCGTGCTCCACATGCGCCCTCTCTGCTGGGAGTATCTCGCGTGATTTGCGAGTTGCAAGATGCTAGAAGATGAGACTCTCCAATCTCTCCGACATTCCAACAATGCAACATCTAATTAAAAACAATCCTACAAAGCGAAGCACTCGCCGTGCCTGTCCGAACCCGTCCAGATTCGTGCAGCCGACCTACAGAACGGCAGAAAAGCTGGGAAATGCCGAAACCACGAGAGCTTCTGCACGGACAAGTCAGAGCATGGCAATGTGCAAGAATGGCACCTCTTTTAACTTTTCATCGGGCTTCCATCTGCAGGTGAGATAGCTTCGAGATGTTCGAAATTGGACACACTCCATATGTCGCTGTGCAAGGCGAGCATATCCCAGAGCATTGGAGCCTCGACGATTCCAGCTGTGATCATATCGAAACGGCAGAAACAGGGAAGCAAAGGCTTGCTGCAGGGTCTGCCTGTGTAGTAAGTCCAGGTCCTATAGTGCCTAAGCTGCCATCGCCGTGCGGTACGTTGTCGCATTGTCCCTCCCTCGATCCGTGAGGATGCTTTAAGGGGCAGAAGCTGCCCTAACTCACGGGCAAAGGCTTCCAACTTCGCAGATTCAGATTGTAAGTTCCAATCTCTCCTAGATTTTTCTCTGGGAGGTAACCCAGGCTGCGAAGCGGGCACACTGATGCAAAACGCGCACCTGGCGTAATCGACTCTTGTGGGTAGTGTCGCCAGGTAGCTGTACAAGCCAAAGTGAGCTGGGCGCATGCCAGACTCGGGATTCCACATGCAAATCCATGAAATTCAAGAAAAGGAGCTGTGATGGCAGGCATCCTGCAGACTCGGGCATTAGACATGCCAAGCAGGATCTCTGCCATCGATGTAATTTGCAGAATCAGCGCCTAGCCGAGTGATCCCTGGTGGGGGGTCACTCATACAGTGGATTTGCGAAGGGTCTTTGTACTGCCTGAGTGTCAGCAAGAATCCGCTTCAGCAATTCCCATGCTAGGTGCAGATTCCAGCGGGAAGTGCGGGAAGGAAAATGCCGAAAGGAGCTTTCATCGCTATCAGTATTCCAAGTCCGTCCTATCGCCAGTCCAGCAAAACCGCATATGAACGCCACATGTCACCAAAACAACATCAAACGACCAGAATCTGCCCCACTTCCGCAAACAAGAGCGTCATCTGTTCAGCAGCCATTGGCTACAATTAGGCTACGCTGTCTCGTGGCTAACTCGGAGTCACGTTTGGCTTGTCCGCCACGATACCCATGGATAACCTCACCACACGCAACCACCATCCGGTCAGGTGCGTTGAAAAGTGCTCGCAAGCCCTGCCGCGTAGTGAATCGTTTAAAGCTCTGACCCGCGAGCTATCATGGCCGAAACTGTTCCGAAGCAACCCGCCTGCTTGCTGGATTCTCAGAAGATGCGGCACACGTGCCTGTTCCAGGCAGCTCTTCAAAGGAATTGCCACAGGAAGTGGACATAGAAGGAAGCTCAGAGCAAAGCCGCAAAGCTCAAGCCAAGCTCGGTGGGGAAGGAGCATCAGGCAGAACTTCAGCGTGGCAATGACTTCAGATGATGGTGATGAACGTCATCGTCATCATCAGTACTTAATCATCCTCATCATGGTGATCACTGATGATCATACTGAGGCCAGACCTAAAACTCCTTGAGCTCTGTGTGAGTTTTCGAAGATAGGGGACCCTAATACAGTACCCTAGATAGTAGGATCCTTATTACAGGGACCCCAAAATAAAGGTACCCCCCTAATTTTCCGAAACTCCTGTAGAGGCCCCCGGGGACCAGGGGGGGGCCGTTTTTAGCTCAGACACAGCGAGCTCGCGCCCTGGCCTTTGCCGAGGCACCCTGGCCTTCTTCGGGTCTGCCTCGGGAAGCCCGAATCTTAGGCTTTAGACGGTTTAGGGTTTAGGGGTTTAGGGTTTGGGTTGAGGCTTTAGGTTTTTCCCTCCTACTTGGCAAGGACGAGGCCAGTTCTTATTCCCTGAAGCCCTGAAGGTATATCAAGGTATACTGCACAGGGACTCCCAGCACTGATCGTCCCTGACGGGTGTTTGATTGGTTGGCCTCTAGGGCTCGTGAGGCCTCGAGGCTCCGTGATTTCAGGGAATCGAGATGCGGAATCCGTTGAAAATGGAGCTGGGGGCGAGGGAAGTTGCTGCAGATCGCATCAGGTCACCCTAGATGCTGCGGGCCTAAAACTGAAGCAGCCAATGTAATGTTGGCAAACCTTGTGACAATGACCAAACTAGTGCGACAGTAGTAGGCATGGCAGCGCCTTTGACAGGAACAAGAAACGGACTTCCTGGTAGTGGTCCTGATCATCATAACCAGCGCAAAACGACTTGGCTTGGACCACGGCAGGATCTGGACTTGTCGATTCTTGCCCCTTGCCCGTACTGAAGAACCTGGGCTTCGACTTTGAGTATCGAACTGTGGGTTTAGCGTCTGTTTATGGACAATGTCGGACTCGGGTTGGGCTTGAAGATTTGGTGGCTTACCAGCGGCAGAGGTAGACATGCTTCGGCCTACATACACGGCACAACTGTATTGCCGATGACCCCCTGGTTCCAAAGCTGTCGCTGCTGTCCTGCGATAGCCTTGGCTTTGGTTGCTGTTTGCGCTTCGTATGCCTCCGATTCCAAAGCACTTGATATCAAGCAAAAACAGTGCCGGCCCAGCCACTGATCTTCTGACTCACGAGGACACCTCAAGGCCGCTGCTCGCGGTCGGAGTCAGTTTCTACTATACCATGTCGACGAAACACTACGAATACATGCAGGTACCGTAGCCACAGCGACATGACACTTGCTCAGTGGTGCGAACAAGACACTGCAGCGCAATAATCGCAGCGGCCTGAGCTGACAAGTCGCGCTACGTCTATTTCAAGTCAGACCCTGATTAGCCCTGATATTCGTACGCCACACACTTACGCTCTCGCAACTCGGACGGATTTAGGAGTTCACTGTTGCAGGCATGTGTACACGGGGGCCCTGGCCCTAAAAAGAATGCAAGTACGCTTGCAGGGGGAAGCGGAGTCGGGGCACTCGATCGCCAGCGTAGCTGTGATTAGTGAGGGCCAGCCATCCCACGCAGCAGAAGTAGCAATGGGAATGGTTACGATAAGTGTTCTGTATAACAAGGCGCATGGCGCACTCTAGCTGTATTGCTGATATCAGAAGCAGCGTGATAACTTCTGCTGCCATGACCATACCCAGTACGCGCAAACAACGATAACGAGATATTGTTCCCTGACTTGCCCCAAGAAACGGACGTCTCCACCATAATAACGGGCATGATTCATGATCAAACGGTATCAAGATTGCTAGCAACAGCATTGTCATCTTCTACTGCATCGTAATCCTGCAGCAGTTGTGGTGAGCCTTGTTGGGACTAAGGGCCTCAATCCTAAACTACCAAATTCCGCAGCACTGATCTACTGACCTCTATAATCATCAGTAGTCCTTACCGAACCCTTTGAAGGAACCTTTGCAAAAGGAGCCCCATTCCATTACTTAAGCCCCTTGTTGTTTCACATCATACACACACACATATATATATATACATACATACATACATACATACATACATACATACATACATATATACACACACAACAGCATGCAGAATCTCAAATGTGGAACATACGTTGCATAGCATACGTTAGCTCCTGCAGAGATAATATAGTATCTAACCTACGAAACACGTCAAACGCTCTTTGTAGAGCACAATCTATAGCATATGATGGAAGATGCAACATAGGTATAGATAGATATATACACACATACCAAGATATTAATGTAAGCCATGTGCAAAAACATAATTGAAATACAAAACATAAAGCATGTCGTGTATGATGCAGAGCACATTCTACATACCATATTTTAGCACATAATACATGATGTGTGTATATATATATGTGTGTATATGTATATTAGCAGATACATATGTTGCATGTATAGACATCTACCTTATATACCATGTACAACCATTACAGACATTAGAACAAAAAATCACTTGCTTCAAAGGCACAGCGGCGGCCTCCAGAGAGCGGCCCGCCTCTTTCGGGGCTTAGTAGGGCTTTGTGTCTTTCGGGCATTGTGCTGCTACTTTTTATGTGAATGCACATAAAAAGTAGCAGCACAATATGTTTTTTTTGATGTCTTGGTCGCCCTTTTTCCGTCCGCCAAGGTTGGGGGTTTATTGTTGTTTTTTGTCGCCTCTTTTCCATCTGCATGAGTTTCATGTGTCCAGAACGCCTGAAAGGCTAAGGCATCGGTACGGGCCCACGACACGAGGGGATTCACCACCTACGCCACTACCATCCCCCATTAGACTATCAAGGCCCGACCATACGATCATCATCAGCTTTCGGTCAGGCTCTACAGCAGCTTGACTCAGGTGAGTCACATTGGGGGCATGGGGTTTAGGGTTTTCGGGTTCTTCTGAGGATTCCTCGTATGATTGTATGTCGTGCTTCGATCTTTTCGGCTCTTTTACGTCTTGCAACTGTCGGAATACCGCTTCGGCGGAGCCTGTTGGACCACAAGGGCAGGTTCCAAGCCGATTTTGGGCTTCAAGGTGTAGACCGTCCACGGTGCTTCAAGTTTGGGCTCTATCTGTTTGTTTGGGCGGAGGGCGTTGAGCCGCAGGGACATGGCAAGCCTGCCGTCCAATGTAAAGTGTATCTCTTTTGATCAGCTCCTGCTGTGAGGTTGGCCAGAGCGGAGCACTAAGAATAAGAGTCAGTCCCTTTCACTTTGATGACATGCCAATCAATGCCTCGAACATGGATATTGCCTTGGAATTCTCGCATGTTAAGCATTCTGGCTGTTACTGCCTATCCCATTCTCCATCCACGCTGGGGGCGCTATGCAATATGCGGGTGTCTTCAGGACACTGTGGCAACAACAAGCCGGACATCTCCCTTACTGCCCATGAAAAAACCCTCCGTGCGTCCTCTGCAGGGTACCGTGCGCGGCGAGGTCGCGAGTCCGAACTACTTGGAACTGGGGCAGAACCTGCAGCGGAGCTAAGTGGGGTCACGGTGCAAGCTTCGGACCAAAATCGGGCCCCATCTTCAACAAGAGCTCCTACAGAACAGCAACTGTTTCACGACATGGTCTTCGGCAGTGCAGTCAGACGGCTCTAGTCTCCTGCCTGACTCCACGATTCTGAAACCCTACAGTGCCGCATTTGCGACCGGACAAGTTGACAACCAGATCTTCTTGTGATGCGGTTCTCTAATCAAGCCAGTCCGAAACTGCATAGTGCAAAATCCTAATATAGTACGCTAAATAGTAGGATCCTTATTAGGACCCCGAAATGGGGTACCCCTGAGCCAATTCGTAGTAATTGAACCCTGTCCAATCCTGTTCCACTGTACTTCTTGCTGCAGGCCGGGCTGCTTGCCCTCTTATCCACTGGCATACCTACGCATACTCTCCGCATCCAACGTACAAGTACTGTCAAGTAGTACCGTTCCACCGAAATCCCCCAACACACAACACTTCGAAATATTGACAAAAGCGGCTCATCATAGGGCGGTGAACCTCAGATGCAGAAAACCAACACACCGTGCGAAAGGTGGCAAAGCTGCGGAGGCGAAGGACTGCGGGGAGAGCAAGGAGGTCTTACGAGATGTCCTGGTCCAACGGTCCTGAGGGAGACTAGAGTAGGGTTTTGGGAAATATTATACTCTAACAACTATAACAGGAACCTCCAAAATGGTACAGTGAATGTCCTCATGCTCTGAGCGGTGATGCTGTTGCGCGCCAGGCTGCTCTTGACAAGGCGCGAAAGCGCCAGGGAAGCGTGCCTTTGCACCTCCTTTGAGCCCTGGGAGCCACACGGATCTCTGGTTAAGCTGGATGTTGCTGTGAGGGGAAGGAGACGTCGGGAAGGAGCTAACTAGGTCACGCACGCACCAGGACCCTGGCAGCGACGTGATGTACAAAAAAACCCTAAAAACTAAGTACTGTATATACCGAGCAAAATGGATGTGCTCTTAGAAAGTACATCATCAACCCGCCCCCCACCCCACCCTCACCCCTGCTGCATGCTGAAACATGCTAAAACCTACGGAATATCCGGAGTCACTGGTGAATCCGTCAAATACCTAAAACAACCACCAGCCAAAACATCATGACTACTTAAGAATATTACCTCATTAACTCGATAGGGCTAGGATATGCTTATCCCCATTTCCACGCCCACACGCAACGACTTCCGCAGGACCGCCAACCTCTTGTATGTCTAACATGTCATGACTACCACATAGATCTTAAGCGTTACATACACATGAGCCTATGTCGACGACCCTTAGAACGGCGTCACTGCCCCCCCTAACCCCACCCCTGAAGCGTTGCTATCCCCGAGATACCCCAAAACAGACGGTTAACACCGCGGACCCGGCGCGCGCGGCACCAACTGCTTGTAATGCCTGGAGACGAGTCTCGTCAAGCAACCCTGTCAGCAAAGCCTGACCGAATCGCATCTCCTTTTTCATATCCAGCTAATGTTTGGTCAAGGTCCCTGGGCCGTCCAGTCTGCTCGCATGAGTATGTATAATAACGTGTCAGAAGCTTGAGGTAGCTTGAGTCTGCCTGCATCTCTCTGCATTAAAACGAATTTGCTTCCCAAGCCGTCAGAAGAAGACGGTTTGGAAGAAGCAAAAGCAGGACAAGCCAGAGACCTTGTTGTGGATATACAGTGTGTCGCGTGTCCTCACCGTGTGCCAAGGTCACCGATGCGGAGGACATGCGCTGTGACCAAAAACGCCGCGCCACAGTCTGCAAACTCGTAACGAAGTTGCAGCATCTGTGCGGCGGAAAGCAATAAACAGACTTCTATGTCTATATGTGCCTCGAGGATTTTTGGAAGCTTGGGTCTCAGTCTCTCTCAGACACGCCGAGAATGCTATGAGAACGACACATGCCGCACGATATGCATGAGACCTCCATGCTCGCCTCAAGCTCTTAAATTGCCACGCTTTGGCACGTTCGAAGCGAACTACCTACCGGCGATGAGCGCATGCTTTACGGGGTGAGTTGTCTGGCAATGATTTTTGAGCATTTTGGGAAGCTTGTAGTGATTGCAAAACAAGGAACCTAGAAGTTGAAGTTGAAAAGGACTATACAAATCCCTATCCGCAGACCGGAAACAAACAGTTGAGAAGACAAGGACTGCGCAGCTGGAGCATACCATCCACAGACCCGTGGGACAAGAAGGGTAAAGCAGCAAGGAGCAACGAAACCAAACTAAAATTGTTAAATGTTTAAGTGAGTTCAACATTTCAATGCCGAGCAACCTACATACAAAACACAAACTACAAACACTGTGGACGTAAAGGACACGGACATTCCAAAATGTATGCAAGCAATGCGTGCCAGCCGGTCAGACATGCGATAAATGTTGAAGGGGGATGGAGTGAATCTCCGGGCATCTTTGCCGGATACCATCGAGAGCGGCTAGTCACTAGTCGTCTCAAATCAAAGAAGACATGGCAGAGCAAACAGCCGGGACTGCACATCAGGCCGTCCAGGTCTAGGCGGTCTAGGTTCATGGAAAGCAATCCCAGGTTTTGTCGTACACGTCGAGTGCGTCTGCTCTGCGATGTTTGGCTCTCGAGGCTATGCAGCTCCATCTGCTCAGGCAAACCTTGCTGACACAAGCTCTGAAGTCTGCGATTTGCGCACTGAATCCAGAAGTTGGCGAGGGTGTCCTTGTCCAAATGGGCTGATCCACTGAGTTCTATTCCGTCATGCTCAGCCATGCCTTGTTTCGGCATGGTGCATGTCTGGTCCACGTGGTGATCTAGGCATGGCCCGGCGTTGAGAGAAGCCTGGTGCGCTACAGAAATCTGTCACTCCTGACTCCCAAACCTAGAGCCTCCATCCATTCACCCCACACCCGTGGACAAGACAGAAACTCATGCAAACAAATCACAAATTCTTGGCTGCTGGCTGTATGAGTAGCTGGCAATTTCCGAGATATACGTCCGCGATCGCAATTGCCCAACTACTTTGCAATTTGTCTTCGGAGCTCGCAGACGACTACTACCACCACTACTACTACTACTACTACTACTACTACTACTATTACT